>VDFB02112670.1:0-10266 GCA_007258455.2 Sequoia sempervirens
AAAGAGACAATGTGAACACCATAACACCATAATTTTTTACATGGAAACCCTGTTAGGGGAAAAACCACAGTGGAGATTAATCCACAAAGTATACTTTGTTAAAAGTATGATCAAAAGTGAATGCACTTGCATTTAGGCACATTGCCTAGAGCTCACTTCTCAAAATAGGGAAGGCTCACTGCCTTACAAAATATTTGAGATTACATGTACAAAAAAATGTTGAACTAAGAATGTAGCATCTACAAATTTTTGGATTCAATTCCAATGAGGCACATAAAATAGATTCTAGACATCTTGTCCAATTCACACTTCTTCTCTTCTCTACTCTACTTTCTTACATGAAAACCCTTATGCTGCACAAACAAAATTCACTTCACAGATCTTCTGATATTAACTCATACTGCTGCTCTATACTTTTTTGCTTACACACCTCACTTCATGATCCATACACTACATACACACACCAAAAATGATTTTTCGATCTCACATATATATCCACTAACAACATTTTTTGCTATACAACTTCAAACAAAATATAATATTCTTCAACATTTGACTCAAATCATCAATTAGAATTAATGCGTACCCACACGAGTTGGTTAGACTATAGCAGGGAACCAAATCAAAATTCCCAACATAAGAAATAGTTAAACGAATAGTCCTCATACATCCAAAACATGCCATACAGAATAGGTCAGCCATAGTGAGAAAATAAATAATAAATCATTCTACCGAATCTCTTAACTCATACACGGATTTTTGCAACACCACAGAACTTACCAATAATGTAACATACATGCTTGACAAGCTTCCTTTGGGATCCACACAACAAAATAATGATCTGGTGAAATATTCAAACCAACTTATCAACTAAATACTCTGTTCTTCATGCTTTCTACCGGTAGATTGCAATATTATACTTTTCTTGCTAGTAGGAACTACTTTGAAACTGTGGACCATAGTATTGACTCTAGTTTCCATCAATGACAACACTAGAAACAAAAAAAAATCTCCCAAATCCATATGGCAACAATCTCCCTTTGGCATTGATGGCAACACTTAGTGAAAAATGACTAAGTGTCAAAACTCAAAAACAATGATCCCCCTTTGGATGTCAAGGAATTTTTCATTGCATTCTCTCCCCCTTTAACATCAATGATAAAAAGTTTCACTAATTTATCTTCCCCTTTAATATATTTATTGTACTCTCTCTTACTACATTCTCTCCTCCAATTGATAAAAAATGATGTTACAAATGCTACTAAATTCAAAAAATTATTCTATACTTATCTTTCATTTTTGGGAGAAAATTCTTCCAAGAGTCTAGTGCAATCCCAGTAACAATTATCAAACTGTTGTTTTTCGATGTTCTATTGATGACCTAGACAAGGGATTCATGAATGGTAATGGCTCCTTCCAGCTTTTCTCCTTTCTATACAACTTCAATCATTTGCTTTAATCTGCATTTAGTATGATCCTTCACTTTCTAGAAAGTGTCCATAAGAGTGTTTCTAGAAAAGTGAACCTTTGCATGCTCAATCTATAGCTCATAAATCTTCTTCTTAACTACTCCATCCTTGTTCTGAACCATACTATAGTCCTTTCTGATTCTGACAAGCTCATTCTCAATTTGTTCCAACTTTTCCTTGTATTTTCCAACCACATGAGGCCACCTAAGATAGTAATTGTAGATCTTGTTTATTGAGCCAATGCACTATCTTAACACATTCATTTTGTTTTTTATTTTGGTGAGAGATAACCTAAACCGCATCTTCAAATGTGAGACTATTTCACCCTCTTTCTCATCCAAAGCCACAGAGTCCATAACCTCCTTGATACATTCAATCAATTCTTCTGGAAGTACATTCTGCAGACTCTCCAATTCAATGTTGTTATCAATAAAGTATCTTCCTAGAATGTCCTCAATGAGGTGTTGTTCATATGATGGCCCATTTATCCATATGCGAGTTATCTTTTTCATTCCACCTTCTTCTTGAACAATCTGCAATATCTTTGCTTTAATTAAAATACCTTCTTCATCACTTTCTTATGTTATTATCACATCTAGTTCATCTCTTTGTGTATATTCCTTAGTTTCTTCATCCACTATATTCACAACCATCTTCTCTTTACCTTTTCCCTCAACTTTTGTTGACTTAGGTGCCGGAAGAGCGTCACCAACCAACTCTCTTCCTCTCTTCTGCTTTTTCTCTACCTTGCTGGAGGATGATCCAACTTCAACTACTTTTACCAAGAGAGGAATATCAGTTACACCAAACTTTCCTAACAAGTTCCTAAAGAAGCTTTCATAAGCTTGTTGACCATTTTCAAAAGAGTTGAAATGCTCAAAAATTTTCTTGCAAATCGTCATATTTTCCTTCCATACCACATTGTCATTCTGAGGCAAGCAATTCAGGAAATACATCATAATGCATATAGCTAGGGTACCAAACTTGAAAGAGTAATCTATATCCTTTGTCAATTGTACATTCTACATCAATTGATCCTTTAGCAATCCACATAGATCAAAGTCTTCATTTTCTATTATCATCTTGTGAGTGATATACACTGCACCTCCTTAGGTTGATCGTTCTCTGTTTCAGAAGAAAATTTTATAAGAAATTCCATGTACAATATACCCTGTTAATGGATCTTTGATTGTTGAGATTACCAGAGCCATCTAATCTCCTGTTACTTTGGTTAGGGCTTAAATTTTGACATTTTGAATTGAATTATTTTTTAGAACAACACCAACATTGCACAATCCTATTAGATTTCTGATTGCATCCTTAGAAATTTGATAGGGTTTATCTACAGTAAGGATATCACCATCCATTCTATTCAAGATAAACTGAACTACCTCCATGTTGACGAAATGAGGAAATTCATTCCAGATGTCCAAGTACTCATGTTTCACTCTTTCAAGATTCTTCAATTCGATGGAAGACAACAAATTTCTTTCATCCCTAGGCTTTCAAGTACTGTCGAGTTAGTTGCTTTGATTTACTTCATTTCCTGCACAAACAGGGTTCTACCAATGATGAAATAAATTAGCCAAATTGATAATCAATAGAAATGCCTAAATTTGTTTGTCCTTCAAAATTTTGCTGAAAAGGTTCTTCAACTATTCTTCTCTAGCGCACGGTGACAAATGAGGGTTCCAAATTCCCTTTTATAACTTTGCACACCTAACTTCCTTGTCGTATTAAATGATTTTCCCTTCAAGAAACAATCACCAAAACATTTGAGGATGAATAACACCAGCGAAAACCCTGTGATCCCTTACCAACGCTAGGGACAGGTGCACAAAAAAGAATTCCCTAGGCCAATGGCACAAGAATCAGTCTATGATCTTGGAGGGAGATGTTGGATCCGGTTGTGTTTACAGTTTGTCCTTGATGAAAAAATATCTTTCAGTTTGTTCTCATTGATAATCTGTCTCAGGATGGTTCGCCTTGCACATCACAGGTTTTGGATGTTTCTCTTTTGGGCTTACACATATTGGCATGAGTATGGCAGGGTCTCCCCGATCCACTTTGAAATGTCTAAGTTGCCTATCGGCAAGACATTTTCTGATGTTATGTCGATTGAATTTAACATTCTGGTAGCTTTCAACGTGACATTGTTCGTGGTCTTGGCGAAAGAAGAAAAATCTTTATCGGCATGAGTTTGGCCGTTGGGATGATGTCGTAGTGATTTTATTGTCTCCCCGACTCGCTTCAGAATGAGCATATCGGCAAAGGAAATCGTCCTTGGGGTAATGTCCTAGCGAGTCTTTCTTGTCTTACTGACTTGTGCTCAAAAGGTTTTATCTATTTTTTCGAGAGGAGTCTCACCGAATAACTCTTTGAAAACTTCGGCCAAACTAAGCGGTATCGGGCTGAGGTCTTGGTGATTTCACTTGGTCTCACTGACTAATGCATATGGAAGTCTATCGACAAGAGTGTTTTTTTGGGTATGTAGTCTCTCTGAAGACATAGTGTCACACCGACCGTCATTGGACAATTTAACTGGCCGGGACATTTTAAGTCTCGGCGAATAGGTGTGTTAGAGTGTTTTTAAGTATGACTAAAATGATCTACAAAGATGTCCACGATGGACATTTGAAAAGTTACAATGACATGTACGGAGTTGGTCTCATCGGCAAGAAAAACCATGTGTCACGGCGACCAATGTGTATCATGTGGAATTTCGGTGAAATGTGGGGCAATCTCTATAGCATCTTCTCGACTATGCATTGTCTTGTTGACCGTTGATGAACAAATACATTTCGGTAAGACTCATATGTTTCGATATAATGTCATAGCGAACCCATCAAGTCTTGGCGACTAAGTCTTGAGGGGATTTCGGCGAGAGATTGGTATGTTATAGCGACTCTCATAAGACATAAGTGTGCATCGGAGAGAGAACCATTATGTTACAACAACATCACACAAGGGGTTTCTATCAAAGGCTCATCGGTGTGAGATTGATACTATCTTGGTGATCTAGGGTGAGCTCGGGATGTTTCGGCAAAACAAGGGGCAGTCTATATAGCATTTCCCTGACTTCATATTATCTCAGCAACACGGGGTGAAAAGTGACTCTCGGAAAAACATTATGAAGTCTACAAGAGGTCTCACCAATATCGTTTGGTCATAGCGATACTGAATGAAACTAAAGGAGATCTCGGTGAAAGACTTGTTGATGTCTCAGCGAATGAATAATACTCTAAGGAAGCCTAACGATGAGACATGATGTTTTCGTTATGTGTTCTTCCCGACTATGATGGCTCATGGCGAAAGCAAATAAAGAAAAGGCTATAGTGACAGTGAATGAAATAGAAGGGCATCTCGGTGAGAAATTCTCTTGTGTCTCAGCGAATGGTTAACGAAATCTCAAACTCTGTGGCCGTTTATGGAAACTTCAAAATATAGTTGCAGGCTGACATCATTGATTGAATCGAATCTCAGAACCATTACATGGCAGCATATTCATTGAGTTTCCTCTTTGAGCAGTTGCGTTTTTGTTTTAATGGATGATTTGCAGATCTCTAGATAAGCGTTACTATTGATTTTTAATCATCATAGATAGACTATCAGTATTAAGCTTTATATTCAAAAATCAGCAAGAGAATTTGAAGATCTGGTGAAAAATGTTTTGAAGATTTCTTCACAACCGACATACTTGAAATGTAATTAAATACCTGTGTTGAAAACTGTAAGGGTTGTTGATTTTGTAATTCTGAGAGTATCATTCCTTGTCTATATGGAAATGTATGAATGAACTCTATAGAAAGATATGTGCTTAACTAAGAATAGAGAAATCCACTGAGTCACTATTATTTTTCAAAACATAATTTGAGGGGTTGGTACTCTTGTGGGTGTCTCGAAATGAGAGAACTGATGCTCATAGGAAGGTGGAATTATAAAAAAATCAAATAAGGCATTGTGAACTTTTGTTTAAAAGATTAAGCCAGGAAGGCATTTAGGGAGTGGTTTTATACACCCCAGGAGGGTTTTCCACTCGGTAAAATATGGAGTCTTCTTGTTCTTCTGAGTTCCCTTTGCTTTACTGTGTTGTTGATTATTTCAGTTCACTGTTTGGTTATTGCTTTTCTCAATTCTGTTTATGAATGATTACATTCAACTCATGAATGCATTAATCAAAGTATATTGAGATATGATCTGTGCTATAGTTTTTGAATTTATGAAAATTGGTCAAATCTGTTATAACATTGATTCACCCCCCTCTCAGTGTCATTTTAACTCCAACAATTGGTATCAGAGCCTAGGGTCCTCTGATAGGTTTAATTACCTTGGATTGATCTTGGTTTTGGAGTCTTTTTTTAATGGAACATTCTCAAGATGGTGCCTCTGTATCTAGAGCTCCATTATTTGATGGAATTGATTATGTGTTCTGGAAAATCAGAATGGAAGCTTTTCTTGTTTCTTTTGATGTTGATGTTTGGTGCATTGTTTTAGAAGATTACAATGTACCAGCCACTATTCCCACTGATGTTGTTGAAAAGAAGAAGTATGAAACAAATGCCAGAGCTAAGCATGCCCTCTTGTGTGCTAAGAATCGTGTTCATAAAGTCATGCATTGCAAATCATCATGGAATCTCAGGAGAAACTTGAAACTATATATCAGGGAATGAGAGAAATTCGGTGTCAAAAATCATTACACTCAAGCATCATGAGTTTGGTTGAAAAAATGAAGAATGATGAAAAAGAGTGGCTAAATATTTCCTAGAGTAGATGAAGTTGTCAATTTAATGGTCTAGGTCAAGAAGGTTAATGGTGAAGTGATTAAAGGTTGTTAGAACCTTACCAATCAAATTGAATCTAAAGGTTTCAGCCTAAGAGAAAGAAGTACTTTTGATGGCTTACCTTAGCGACAACCTACAAAGGGAATATACTTGCCTATGAAATAGAGCAAAAACAATTCAATAGGAAAAGAAGCGCCTTTAACAATGAAAAGAAAGAAAAATTCAAAAGGATTGGTGAATCACGGTTGTCGATTCTAAAGAATCCCATTTTGTTAGAAGATTTAAAAAGGGATCATCAAAATATAAGGGAAAACTTCCCTTTAAATGTTTTAACTATGGCAAAATAGGTCACTTTGCTGCAAAGTGTCCCTATGATGATCAAATTTGTGACAACGAGACAATTGAAAAATAGCCTATGAAGAAGGCCTTCAAACCTAAATGAAACTTCAATTTCAAAAAGAAGAAAAGTCTGTGTTTAGTAAGGATGAATCTGAAATTGAGTCTGAAGATTCATCAGCTAAAGAACATGAAACTCTATTCATGGCTGAAATTACTCAACAAAATGATTCTAACACCTTTGACACTGAAGAAGGTGTAGTAGATCTTGAAAGTGAGCTGAAATGTGCTTTACAAGAGGTCAGAAAACTCAAAAAACAAGTCCTAGCTCAAGAACACAAACCAGATCAAGAAATGATCTCTAAAAACTTAGCTTGAAGAAGCAAAAAGAGTTGAAGACTGTCTTCGAGAGACTGTAAGCTGCAAAGATCAAGAAATTCAAAAACTGGAACAAGAAGTAGTTTGTCTTAGGAAGGAAATTGAAAGATATGAAAGCACTCTAAAACTGAATGAGATGCTCAGCAAGCAGAAGATGTACAAAGATAAAACTGGTGTTGGTTTTGAAAAGGGTGAATGCTCAATTGACCATGCAAAACAAAACCCCTCTTCTGAAGTCAGGTTCAGGTTCAAATCACTCAGAATTTGGTAAAGATCATGTTCAGTCTTTGAGAGGTAATAGATCTTCATACAGAGTCAATCCTTTCTTCTATGGTTATTGTTTTTTCTGCAACAAATTTGGCCATAAGGTGAGCACTTGCAGGCTTATGAATCCTAGGTTTGGTCTTAGGCAACATTATGGTTTTGTTAGACAAATCAGATGTTTTAAATGCAATGCTTTGGGACATTCTGTCAAACAGTGCAGAACTGATCTGCAATCTAAACAACAAAAATTTAAAAAGGTTTGGAAACCTAAGTCTATCAACAACATTGAGCAAACTATGTTGGTTCAAACAACTTTTCATTCCAAGAAAAAGGACTTATGGGTCCTGGATAGTGGATGTTCTAACCATATGACTAGCGACAAGGATAAGTTTGTAAATCTTGAAGATTATATAGGTGGATATGTTAAGTTTGGTGATAACTCTGGTATTCAAATTAAAGGTAGAGGTTCACTTCTTTTGAATGAAGACACTCCTATCTATAATGTGTACTATGTGGAAGGTCTCAAGCACAATCTTCTAAGTGTTAGTCAAATCTGTGATAGTGGTTATCATGTTCTTTTCACTTCACAGGGATGTGAGATTAAAAACAAGCTAGGAAAGGCTATTGCAGCTAGAAGGAGGACAAAAGGAAATGTGTACAATCTTCTCAACACATCAAGCAATGACAATAATCAAGGTATGTGTTTAATGAGCCAAATTGAAGAAATCTAGTTATGGCATAAAAGATTAGGACACATAAACTTTGAAAATCTGGTTAGAATAAGTAAGAATCAGAATGTTAGAGGTTTACCAATACTTAACAAGCCAAAAAATTTTGTGTGCAAAGAATGTCTAAGTGGTAAACAAACTAAAATCAGCTTCAAAACAAAAAAACATTCTTCCTCAAAACCTTTACAACTTGTGCACACTGATTTATGTGGACCAACCAGAACAAGGTCTATTAATGGTGAAAGGTACTTTATGCTATTTGTGGATGATTATACTAGAATGGTTTGGGTCACATTTCTTAAGCACAAATCAAAAGCATTTGAAAGGTTTAAAATCTTTCGTAAATTGGTTGAGAAAGAATCTGATTTGAAACTTAAATGTTTACGATCTGACAAAGGAGGTGAGTTCACTTCTCAAGAGTTTATTGATTCTTGTGAATATGCGTCATTAAAAAGACAATATGTTACCATGAAAACCACTTGAACAAAATGGGGTAGTTGAATGTAAAAATAGAAGCTGTAAAAGAGTAAGTAGAATAATGTTAAGATGAAGCTGGGGTTGCTTGATATGTCTTGGAAAGTTGTTCATATAGCTATATATATTTTGAATAGAGTGAAGATTAGAGTGAAATATAAACACAGTCCTTATGAATTGTGGTATAGAAGAACCGCTTTTGTCAAATACTTTAAATTTTTTGGAAGTAAGTGTTTTATCAAAAAGGATGATGATAACCTTGGGAGTTTTCAATCAAAGAGTGATGAGGGTATGTTTTTGGGATACTCAACTCACATCAAAGCTTATAAATTCCTTAACAAAAGGATTAACAAGATAGTTGAAGTAAGGGCCATAAAGGAAAATTTATCTTTAATCCCAAGAAAAATGGTTGATAAAGCTAATTGGTCTCCTTTCGATATTGCTACGGTTGAAAAGTGGAATTCAAAATTAGCAGTGTTTAATGTCCCCACGCCTGATGTTTGTGGGAGGGAGAATGCTAGTTGGTCTTTGCTGCCTTTGGGTTGGTTGAAAGCCAATTTTGATGGTGCTGCTAAAGGCAACCCTGGGAAAGCCGGTAATGGGTGTGTTTTAAGGGACAACTCGGGGGCTTTTATTGCGGCTTTTGCTGTGGACATCGGCACCCAAACTAATCATGTTGCAGAAGCTGTAGGGGCTTATCATGCGGTTAACTTAGATTTCAAGATGAACACGAAATGTCTTTGGTTGGAGGGTGATTCAATGAATATAATAAATTGCATTCTTGGGCTTACCCCTCCCTCGTGGACCATTAAAAAGTGGATCGAAGATACAATAATCTTATTAAGTAAATTTGATAAAGTGAAAGTGTCCCATGCCTACAGAGAAGCAAATAAGGTGGCTGATTACTTCGCTAATGAAGGGGTTAAGAAGGGCGGGGAAAGCACGTGGAGGAAGAATGACTACCTCCATTCTGAGGTGAAAGCGCTAATTTATTATGATTCAATGCATGGAAGAGAAGCTTATCTTCGTGATGATGAAGAGGATAAAGATTAGGTACGTCGATTTCATTAGATTTGATGGGATCGACGTCATTTTCTTTTTCAAGAAGAGTCTTTGGCATGCTTTCTGGATATTTGATAAAATATGCTTAAACAGGACCTAGAGCAACTATAGGGTGTGGTATAACAGAGCTTTGAAGATGGGGGGAGAGAGAAAACGTGTGGAGCTGAGTAGCTTTCAAGAGCATAGAAAGAATGCTAAAGCCTAGGAAAGAATTGAAAAGGGAGGTTTAGTCCCATTTCTAGAAAATCTCCATGGTACTGACGAGGGGATGCTAGACTATTTTGCCAAAAATTGGAAAAATGGTGAGATTGTGTTGTTTGGTAGGAATGTTAAGCTGAATGAGAAAATAATCGGTGAGATTACTGGTCTTTTGACTGAGGGTGTGAAATTTTATCGGGACCATCGGTTCTCTGATGAAGCAGTCATAAGATTTCCTAAAAAAGACAAGGAGAAGGCTAAGTTGGTTAAGGTTTCCAATAGCTACTTTGATGTGGAGTCCATTAAATCAATCTAGAGGAAGGTTTTAAGAGTTATAATGGAGTATATCACGGTTGATGGGCGTTTCACCAGGGCGTATGGTTATCACTTTGCCATTCTGAATCATTTCTGTCACAAGGTTTGTATCTCTTTGCCTTTTTACTTATTCTCTTCTTTGAAGAATTTCCTTGATGATGTTGAAAGAAACCCTAGGAGGACCTCTATTATTCATCCTGGTCTTGTCAGGCTCATCTATGAGCATTATCAAAATTTACCTACTTTGCCTAAAACTGTTGA
>VDFB02112671.1:0-13725 GCA_007258455.2 Sequoia sempervirens
CATGTGTTTTCATTATTCCTTAGTGACAGCATGGATGTTCCTTTAACTCTTTCCTTTGTTGAGTGTGAAGAACTTGGGAGAGCTATGGAGACTTGTGGTGATATTTGTATTGCAACATTTTGGTTTGCAGAATTTGTATATCATTGTGGATGTTCCTTGGTACTACATGATATTGGTTACACTCTCTAGGTGATAATAATGGTGGATTTTTGGATTCCCTAATCATTTTTAGATTTGACATTACCTATTCAATGGAAGTTCCTAATTTTGTATATTTTTCATTGACAAGTTTGGCACTTAGAGCTTTTGATTGCATGTTATGGGTTGTATATGTTGATGGAATGAGGTTCACTTGTTATGATTTGTATATCTTTGAGGTATGGATAAAATAATGTGTTATGATTTATTGTTGGTGTTATTCAAGCTATGGTGATTATATCTTGATAGCTATTGATACATGCTTGTAGCTTTAGATTGTGTGTTAGTGTTTTTGGATGTCGGTTGAAGGTAGGACTTATGCTTCTTTGTGAAAGATAGTGTGGAATCTCTTTGGATAGTTTCTTATCTTTTTGCATTGGCATGATGGAATATGAGAGCGATATGCTTGTGCATGGTTATCATGATTCTTATTGTAGGTATCTCGATGAAACACATGAACACTTTGATTCCTTAATCCCATATGTGGCTATATGGATCATTTCCTTGTTCATGTTTGAGTTTACTTGTTTACCCCTTATGCAATTTAGATGTCACAAGTGGTAGAATGTTAGGAAAAGGTGTTTTGTCCACCTTGCATAATGTTATAATGTAATATTTTATTATTTTCAGTGCACCTAGGGGATTTAAGGATACTTGCATCACATGGGTTAGAATTCTCAAGTGGGCCCACTTTATGTGTTGTATGTAACATTTTGATAAATATTTAATGTAGGGTTTGCATTGAAATATTTAATATTGGGAAAACTTAGTACCAAAAAGTATATTCAGGGTTTAATGGTTTTGTAAGCTCATGGTATTAGTCACATGGTTTTATGCAAATACTAATTGGTAGTTTTTTGTGAGCTTATTCCTATAAAAGAAAGAAAATGGGTAGTTGTCTATGGTTGGTTGGTTTGGCTAATTGGTCATTTTGGTTAAGGCGCTGAGAGAATATCTTATTGTCATGTGTGAGGTTTGAATCATTGCATAAGATGTGTGGGTACGTTCTTGTTCACAAGGAGTTCATATAGAGGGCTTGATGTTTCAATTGTAGGCTTTGAATGTATTTTAATATTTATTTTTGAATAATACATGAGTGATGGATGCTTTTGGAGGGTAGGTTTTTCCCTCTTAAGGGTTTTTTTAGGGTATATCTTGTGTCATCTTTAATGGTATTTTGTTTATTCTTTTGCATGTGAATTTTGAATACTTATTTGCATAGATTTCTCTATTTGAGTATTGTGGAAATTATCTTGAGTGGATGCATATTTCCTTTCAATAATTGTCAAAAACACATAGAAACAATTTAAGAAAAAATTCATCTAGAATCATCATTCCATCTACTATTAATTATGCTACTAGATTTGATGTCATTAGAGTTGATTCTACTAAACTATTATCATGTTTTGAACATATAATCCAATAATTTCATAATGTGACTCATAAATCCCCTAGTTTTATTATTTTAATTGTCAATTTGTGATCCATTACACTTGATAACATGTTTCATGTGATGCCTAGTGATTTAATGTATATTATCCTTGTAGGTTATTGAATTTGGATGTTCACATGCCACAAGTGTTGTACCTTCTATACTTTAATTGAACTTGAAGTGATAGATTGAAAAAAAAGAAACATGTTTATAGAGGTAAAATAAAAGATGAAAAGAAGGATCATAAGAAATATTTAGACAAAGAGGAAAATGAAGCAGAAGGTTTAGATTTGAAGTATGAGGCTACAAAAAGGATTTTAGATAATGGGAGAAGGAAACTAGGGTCCTATAAATTTCAATAATGGGAAGAGAGAAAAAATAAATAAGAGATGATCAAGAAAAGGAGAAATAGAAGAGATTCATTATAGAAGGATGCTGATAATGCCCCTAATATTTTATGATTTAGATCTTTGATATTAGCTTCTTCACTTTTCAATTATACTTTTGTGAATGCTTGTGTATGGAGAGAAGAGACAAATACTATGTTTTATATTCTTGCATTGACAAGGAATCTAATGCATTTTAGAGGAAAGAATACAAAAATTTATGTGAATTTAAAATATTTTTTTAGGGAAATGACCATTAGAAACTCAATCAAATTAGGGCACAAAAGAGAGGGAGAAGTGTCCTTTTACAATATTTAATATGGTCCTAACACTAGCAAATGCTACATGTTGATGGCTAGTGTGCCCAAGGGTGCTCGGGTCCTTGTGATATATTTTTATCTTGAAATTTATTAGGGATTTTGATGATGATTTCCTATGTTTAGGGATCTTATGGGGTCCTTTCCTCATTGACCATTTCAAAATTAGTAAAAAATTCCCTTTAACATAGAAATGGTATGCACACTAGAATGAGTGCAAAAACATAAGATGAAGTTGCAAAGGAGGTAATTTATTATCTTACAACAACCATGATTTTTATGATCATTTTTTGGTACCATATAGAGCATTATTACGATGCTAAGATAAACTTATTTTATCATACTATCTATAGATTTAGAACTAGTTTGTATTAAAATGACTTGACCTTTTGGCATCTCATTTTCATTTAGATGGAGTCCTTTTCCACATAGTCAATCCACTCCTTTCCGTATGTCTATCTATTTTTAGCACTTTTTACATTTTTCCACATCTAGGCAGAGCACTCTCATTTAGCCATCCACACAATTAGATTTCCATTCTACATAGTTAGTTCCTTGTGTCACTTTCTATAATAGGTGGAATCTCTAACTATGCTCTCTTTATTTTACTTCTTTTTCTTTGGAGATAACTCCTACTCAAGTAGATTTTAATTCATATTTATCTCAAATTTTGTGGTGGATGCCAGTCATTTTATGTTTCTTTATACTTTGTGGGTTTCAATGGAGTGTCAAAGATAAGAAAAATTAAAAGTGCTTCATTACTTAACATGGATAGATATCCTTTGGGTGTTGGAAAAATATTTTGAAAAATCAAAGTTGTTTGTAAATTTTGTAAAAAACAAAGCTGTTTGTAAATATTGTTAGTAATTTCAAGCACTTAAAAATTAGAGACCAGAGCAAGTGAGTTACAATAGTCTACGAAGTGCTCAATTGTTCTTGTGGAGTATAAAGCCACATTCACTTTCAAATATTGTTTTTGCATCTATAGAGGTCAATTACTTAGAAGTGGATCTAAATCATAACTATTAAAAAAGAAAAATTAATTAAAAAGCCTTGTTTGTGTCATCCAAAGATACAAAAAATCGACAAATTATTTTTGACATCTACAACAACACATTTTCATCACTCAAATTCAATAAAATATTATTTTCAATTTAATTTATATTTATTATAATTGTAATATCAATCAACCCTATCTCTATTAATTAGATTAATTGTTACTTCAAAATTTATAATTATTAATTAATTTGAATAAAATTAATTAAAATATAATAAAACCCTTACAATACTATAGAACAATAACATTAAATTTTAAACATAAATTATTGTAATTGTTTATACTATCTATATTGTACACCCTCCACTCTATTCTTTGCACCAATTTAATTTGATGTTATGATCTAAATTTACTATAATTATTTATATCAATCTTTGATGTATATCATTATTCTAATGACCCCACTCTCCACTCTACATTTTACACTCCATTATTGATGCACTCCATTATTGATGCCACTTTGTTGACTCTTTTATCTTCCAGTGTCCCGTTAAGCTTCTTCCTTACTGCCCAGTGGCTCCACTTGTCACATCATTCAGACTTTCTTCTCTAAGTGTGACTTCTTTCATCACCGACTTCCTTCTCTTTTCCACATTCCTTCCTTGCACAAAAAGGTCAAGCCGTCTTCCACGTGCTTTCCGCTACCATTCCGCGTTTCTTCCACTCTCTTTACTGACGATTTTGTCGTCCAGTCCCTTTCCTTGACAATTCCGCGTCTCTTCCACATGACCCCGCTGTATTCCACATGCTTTCCTGTATGAAATGGGTCCACCTATCAGCGGATTCCACGTTTCTTCCAGAAGTTTCAGACGCAATAAAAATATACATCATATTAAAAACTCATCTAAAACACAAGATGGATCAAATGGTATATTACATTTCCGCACTGGGAAAATTCACCAATGTCAGAACACAAGAATCCTTGTTGGGCAAACTCATCAATTGCATAGCACAAAAATCCTCATTGGGAAACTCACCAATGGCATAATACAAAAATTCTTATTGGGAAACTCGCCAATGGCATAACGAACATTATGTACACATGGAAGGAATGATGATATTTTAAGTGCTACTCAAACTACACGAGGATTAGATATTAGAGAGCAAGGAGAGGGAATGTCCTAGAGATGCTCATGTGGGGCTTATTGAGGAACTAAGTATCCTCTCATATAGACAAGAGTGCTTTATATTACAATTCTTACACTCCATGAGCAACTTGTCTTCTACAATCATGCTTATCTTCAACAAGCATTCAAGGCATGAGAGGGATATCCATTATCATGGTTAATTACTTACCTATGTTTCATTAGTTTTCACTTGTTAACCAAACATCTCACATCGTGATTTCTTATGTGTCATTTTAGTTCAGGTTTATGTTGGGGGCCACTCCCATAACCCTTTCTAATACCTATACCCTAAGGTCATCCCACCCTCCAAGGAATGTGGCATGAAAAACAATGCACAAAATTCAATTTCATCAAAATTTTCTAACAAGTTTCCACAAGCACTATTTCAATAATATACGAAAGACACTTTCATTAAAACATTAAAATTCGTCATATTTCATTGAAAACATTCAAATTTTCTCATTTTCCAATACACTAAATACTAGAAAATTTTCCCAAAACCCCATTAAAATTTCATCAAAATTTATTTTTTCCAATTTCAAAATTTGAAAGTACCCTTTTGTTCTAAATCAAAAATAAATAGGGAGACATCTTTCCTCGCATTAAAATTCATCATAAAACATATTAAACATTTCAATTTTCTCACTTTACTTTGCATTGGAAAACCATAATTCCCCCTATATTGCTTCAAATTTTAAAATTTCAATTTCAATTTTCTATAAATACCTTTTAGCTCCAAATATTCCCAGCAACACACTTTTCACATAAAATTCATGTTTCCTAAATTTTGGAAAAACAATCCATGAGCATGGCTCAGAAAGGCCATTTTTCAACATTTTCAAAATTAACTAAATTGTACTCTAATTGAAAATTTTAAATTCTATTGAGGAATTCTATGATCCCCTAATGGTGAGCATGACATCCAAATTCAAAAACATAAATAAAGGGAGGATAAATGAGAAGATTACCTCTATTACAAATACATGGAAGAACTAGCAATTTTCCAAACGAGAGAGGGAGATATCACACCCAAGCATTCACACTCCATTTCCTAACTCATTGCTTTGAACCTTGTCCAATTCCATTCCCATTTTCATCCGCAATTCCAATTCCATTTTTTTATTGGAAGAATGGAAGAGGGTTTGAAAGCCCAACTTTCCCCCAAAAAAAGAATCATTAAAATCCTATTTCTTTTTTCTTTTTAACCCATTTATTTTCCAATTATTTTTCTAATTTCCTTTATTTTAAATTCCAAATATTCCATTAAACAAATAAAACAGCTTACCTTTATTCATTTACAATTATTTAACAATATGATTAAATTGAATATAAATACATATTCCCACCCCAAGAGTTTTTGAATTTAATTAACTTATTATATTTTCCCATTTTTTATGGAAATAACCCTTAGACATAAAAACAATTGTATAACTCATCAAACATTCTTTTTCTATCAAAAAAATAATTTAAACTCCCATTTAAATATTTACTGTAATCTAATTTCATAATTAAAATACAATTAATCAAGAAAATATCCAATTCATTAAATATTTTTACAAAAGGGTGTGAAATTAGGAAATCATTTAAATCAAGCATACACTAGAATTTCACAACACATAGGGATTCTAGAATAAATCCTAACTCAAATCTAGGTTCACATAGGGTCAAAGATGACACATACTATACTCGATTTGAGTACGATCGAGTAGATAGGGAGGCATAATGTGGCATCTTTGGTTTAACTAGCATTAGGGAATAACATAAACATATGTAGCTAGGTGGATAAATAATCCTATACCTATAACCATTCAAAGCACGTCAAAAATACCTACTCAATGTATATATAGTCAAAGCACAACATAGTCACCCAATAGGGTCCATTAATATAAAGTATAAAATAAGATCCATGTAGATCTATGATACAAATCATCTCTTTTGAACATCAATAATAAGGATCACATTTAAGTGTATCATCAATAATACACATCACTAAATTGAAGCATAATGATAATCCAAGCATATAAATGTACAAAATACCAACCACTAACATGTTGATGAACCTCATTTTGAACATTTAGTGGTTCATACACACCATTTAGATCCATAATACAATCATCACAAAAATCATGAAGAAACAATGAATTTGAACCACCGATCTTGCAACTATAAGCTACAAATGGGATGTTACTACATTGATTGGTAGATCATGATTTAGTGGGAGCTTTTGGAAATGATGTGCATTCATCACTTGGTAATGGATGATCTTCTACAATGTTTGTTGGTGTCATGGATGGACTCTTGGAATTTTTTTCTTCTATATAGTGAGGGCTATTTGATATCTTTGGTTTCATTAACAGGAAAAGGTTATCATTTTTTTTGGAGATTTTGACATCTTGGTAAGCCATAGAGGTATATTTAATCTTTGGTGAGATGTCATGATTTTTCATTTGACAAGTGATCCTTGTTTTGACAAGATCTTCTATTATTATTTCATGATGTACTCTTGATTGCACATTAGAGTGTTGGCATGATATAGGTACACAATATGTTCATTACGACATATGATCTTTTGAGGATATGTGATATCATTATGTCCTGATGTGTTCCTGATTATTTGTATGGCTTTATTTGGATGAGGTTGTAAGATTCGTCTTTTCTCACGGCTCATTAAAATGGTCCCTAATAGTCACCTCCTTTATTGTTCTCCTAAACATGAGTGACTTTTTGAGCTTCTTCTCGAGGTTCAATTCTTTACTTAATGGCTTAATATTTTTTCTTGATTCATATTATAGTCCTTTATTTAAATTAGCATAATTAAGATTAGTTTAAAATATTATTAAAATCTTTCAATATACATTTTTCCAATTAGTTTTTGGAGTAACTGCTTTGTTGTTGGTGTGTAATTGCTATTATTTTGCAAACATTCAACCTTTACAAAGCATATTATTTTTTGTGCACTAGAGACATTTGTGTGACCGTACAAAACTCTTGTATATCCACAATAGTGTCTAGGAAATGTGATTTCATATAGTTTGACAATTTTTATCTATAATAATATTTCCTATTTTTCTATCCTATTATTGGTTTGTATCGTCATTTGACTTCCAAACTAAAACTTTCAAAAACTATGTTTCATATTTCTTATCTTCCTTTCTACTTTTTCTATTAGCATAAATTTTATTTTTGTTTGTATAAAACTTAACTATAAATGTATTAATTATATTAATATTAATTAGTGAACATGAATGCTAGATTATTTAATCCACATTTTTCATTAGGATGTCTTAAATTCCCTTTTACAACTTCATCTTAGGTCAATTGGATCTTTATCTTTTATCTTTAATCCTTAATCCTTTTCCCAAAGTCATTGAATCAATCCTCCTAGAGATTTGACGAATCCGAACATCATCCTCACAATTTTATAGATTCCCTTAAGATGTTTGTGACCACTGTTGGTCCTTCCTTCATATATGAAAAGAATGAAGTAAACATATTTCAAGTATTAGAAGTCTGCCCAATTCATTCCTATAGATACACCTTCATTTTTGTGTTCTAGAATATTTTTTTAGTAATGAAGATTGGTTCTTCAAGTTTATATTTAAACTAAAGAGAAAACTAGTCAATTTGTAATATCTAAGATACTTACTATTTTCAAGTTCTAAAGTTCTAATTCTTTGATGAATTAACTCCTCATTTCATTTTCTCTTATTTTCAACCTATTTATCACATTTAAAAATTGATTTAATTTCTATATTCTGTAACTCTATTATTTAGAATAATTGTTTATCTAGACATTTAGTGTGAAGTGTATATTTACTCAATGTTAAAACGAAAATAAATGCAACCTATGAATAATAAAGATTAATTTAGAGATCAATGATGGATTTATATATTTCATTTATATATTTACATCATATTAATGTTTTTAAATGAATTACATATTAAATTTTTTTTGGATATCCTCTTCCATTGAGCTGATAATTTCTTCCGTGTTTTGACAAAAACAGTTTTTTGTTTGGCTTGCAGATATCTTAGGAAGGATTCCCTTCATTTGATTCACTACCTGTTGTAGGATGGTGTAAATGAAGTTAAATTTAATGAATTTATTTCTTCTATTTTTATATATTGAATAAAAGAAAACAAGAATATTTCAAATTGTTTGCAGGATAACATTTTTGTGGCTGTTTTGGCCCTTGTTTAATACCAGCGCCTCAAAAGAAAAGCCCAGTGAGGTTTTTCGTGAGCTGAGTGATAAAAGGGGACAAATTCAAGCATATTTATTTGACGGAGAATTTTATCTCACCATGAATTATTTGATTTACAGTTGTGTGTTCTAAGTGTCCCAAAGATGAATCTGATGATTGCTTTGAACAATTGAAGATGAACTTGAAAATGTTGGAATTTTTAAGTTCATTTCATTTTATTATTGTTTTTGGTATCAGGTAAATTTACCTCATCTGCAATTCACTGTCAACAATTTAGTATGGGAAAATATGACAAATTCATCTCAAAGAAAATTCACCATTGCAATTCACTGTTATGGAAAATTAATCATAAACTTTTAATACGATGAATTTTCTGAAGGAGTGAATTGTTGGTGGTGAATTTGTCATGGCGGTGAATTTTCCATGGTGAATTGCTGATAGGATGAATTTTCTTAAAGCAATTTTTTTTGTTGTCAACTGATTATAATTAAATATTTCTTAAATATCACACAAGATGAATCATTTTTTTTTATTTTTTTTTAAATATGCATCCTTTGATGGTTGTTAATATCTAATTAAAAAGAAGCCACTATTAAAAATGTTTGAATGCTTTTTCAATTCAATTTTGCTTTTTATTGATTACAGGGTATGTCAAACTAGGGATATGAGATAGTGCAAATGCTTATTGTAGATATAGAACTTGATGTGCATGTCAAGAAAGCAATGAATGAAATAAATGCAGACAAGAAGTCAAATTAGAATTTTATGTTCAGTGTTGTATGTCCTTTCATTTTAAGATTAGCAGATAGTTGGCATATACTTATTCATTTTGTGAATGGATGGATGGTATTTATTCACTAATGCATTCTATTCTAGTAAATATAAAAGTCACATCAATTTTTGAAGGTTTCTCTTAAAACTGATCAATTTTTTATTTATTTTGATAAAGATTTCTTATTGTTGCCTTCTCTCCTAGATTGATTCAGGTCTTTTGTTTAATAAGTTATAAGATTTCATATTGTTTTCTAATCTGCTTATATATTTATAAGCTTGGGCTTACATGATATTATCTATAGGGATCAATAGTTCCTATAGGCCACAATCAATTTGCAGTTGTTCTTAATTATTCATTTCTCTAGCAAAAGATCCTTACAAAAGAAGAATACTTATAATAGATTAAATTCATCTTGAAACCAATTCTTAAAGAATAAAGTTACTGCCATATTCCAAAATCCTTGACCAATTTTTAAATTGTACACTCTTATTTCTCTGTTCAGGAAACCCAACTCATTATCCTCAAATTTTTTCATATTTTGTTTCTATTTAGGTTATTTACATAAAGATTGTTTCTATATCATGATCATTCATTCTATTGTTTCGTATTAGCTGTAAGAATGAGAATAGCAACACAAGATAAAGAAGAGGTAGAGAATTTTTTACAAATCAAGAGAGAAAAAGAAGCTAAACCACAGTATATGTTAGAACTCTACATTGTTCAACAAAGAAATGTAATTGTGAATGGGTTGAAAGAGTATCTTTTCTTTTTAGGGAAGTGCCTAGCACAACTATGAATGATGTGATGGATATGGTGTTGGCGACATGATATTTTGACTCAGTGAAAGAGATCCAATATCATTATCATAATGACATGTTTTCTATCTAGACAATAAAGTGAGGGTTCATTAATTGTTGAAATTGTTGAAGTATCTTAATTTGTTCATTTTGTGATGACATGCAGTTGATGCTACTATTGTAGATCCATCAAGCTCATCATAATAACCTTGAACAATACTATTTTATAGTAAAATAGAATTGAAAATATATTTATAATTAATTATTTATTAATAAAATATTATATTATTTACACATATAACATTAAATTTATACATTCCTTTTAAATTGCTATCTACATATCCCTTGAACCTCTGAAGGGTGAAAGTGCTTGTAAATATGTATTATGTATTGAACATTTCCTTACATTGTGTGTGTCTTATGGAGAGATGGCCCTTTGTAAAGTATAATGTACTAGCTCTTCTTTTTATCTTTTAAAATGACTAAATGTTTAAAAATGTTTTCGGGGTAGCTACTAAAATTTGTGTAAAATATGTTTGTAATTTTGTTTTTAAGTGATTTTTTTTTTAATATTATTATAATGTGATTTTATTTATTTTAATTTTTTATTGATATTATTATAATACAATTTATTAATTTTACTTTTTATTGATATATTTATATTCTAAGTATATTATCAATTTATTTTTAGAGATTGATTTAAATTTTTAGATAATTAATTTATCGTATAGATTTGAGTCAAATCATTTTTTTGTTATCATGATTTTTTCAAATTCAAATTTAAATTAAATTTCGATAATTTATTCTTATTAATTATTATGAGTCAATGTAGTGAATGTTTGTATTGATTTGTGTGGTGTGTTATTCAAATAGATAATTGATGAGAACATAATAGTAGTATTATTAGAATATTGGTGAGAATTGTATACAGACTATAATTTTTACACTAAAATTTATACATATTTTAACATTTATTCATGTAATATGTTTTAGATCTCATTTTAACTAATCCTATAGTCTTTTGGCTACTCTAAATATAAAATTTTGTGATTATTTGTGTATTTTTAATTTTTAATTTTCACTTTTTGTTTTTTGTGTGTATGTGTGCACGTGTGTGTGTGCATGTGCTTAAGTATTTTTCTAATAACTTCAAGTTTTGTCCATTTAGGTTGTGATTGCATCTTATGATTATATAGTTGCATGAACACACTAATCGCTTTAACATTGTCATTTTGAGTTTCTTTAAGGTGTAAGGTCATCATTTTCTTAAGAATATCCTCACTTAATGGTTTAATATTTATTTCCATCTCATATTTTACTCATCTATTTAAATTTTATATAGTTTCAATTAGTTTACATTATTTAAATATTTAAATATTTTTTCTTATTATTTTTCTAGAGTAACCCCTTTGCTATCAATTGGTGTGTACTTATTACTATTTTGTAGAAATTTAACCTTTGAATGATTTTTTGGTGCACCTTGGACATCAATTTGACCATATCAATTACTATACATCTATAATAGTATCAAGGAAATGAGACTTTTTCTAATTTGCCATTTTTATCTGCAATAATATTTCCTATTTCTATATCATTCTTTTGGCCACCATCATCATCTTGATTTTCAATTGAAATGATTTAAAATAGGATTTATACTATTTTCCTTCCTTTGTATTTTCTTCTATTAACATAAATTCAATTTATATTTTCATGAAAAGAAAAATTCTAAGTGTATTAATTACATTAAAATATCAATTAGTTTAATTAGTAATGAATGTTAGGTAATTTAATCTAGAATTTGCATAAGGGTATCTTAAATTCCCTATCACAAAATCATCTTAGGTCCATCGCATCATTAATTTCTTCATTGATCCTTGTTCTAAACATGTTGAATTGGTTTTCCTAGAGAATTCATTAAGGAGAACATGACAATCAAAATATTCATAGATTCTATGAATATATTTATAAACACCACTAATCATTGGATTCAAACACTAGAAGATGAGGCATAAATAAAAAATTATTAAAATTATCCTAATTCATTCCATATGTACATGTATGGAAAATTTGGTAGCATAGATAAGACAATGAGCTTTTTGAAAATAATGTCTCAAAGAAATGTGCTCTCATGGTGATGTCCACATTTTTTTGAGGCATTTTTTCAAGCAATTCACTACCTTGTCTATGTTATTGCTCACTATTATGCTTTGATAGATTTTTTTCAAGAATCAATAGTTTGTTCAAAAGAACCTGTTTTAGGCTTTTAGCTATAGAAGCAAGGCAGCCAATTTTTTGATAAAATGATTTGGTACACATGCATGGAAAATGTGGTAGCATAGACAAGGATGTGAGCTGTTTGAAAAAATACATCAAAGAAATGTGGTATCATGGTGATGGACATCACCATGAGACCACATTTCTTTGAGGCATCTTTTCAAATAGTTCAAAGCCTTGTTTATGCTAATGCTTACTATTATGCTTTGATAGATTTTTTCCAAGCATCCATAGTTTGTACGAAAGCACTTGATTTAGGCTTTTAGCCATGGAAAAAAGAAGTTAACTATTCGATAAAATGCTTTGGTAGACATGTATGGAAAATGAGGTAGCATAAACAAGGTGGTGAATTGTTTGAAAAAATGCCTCAAAGAAATGTCGTTTCATGGTAATGGAATTCCATGACAATCAGTTTGTCATGGCACCCCATCACCATGACAAAATGATTATCATGGAATTCCATTCGAGACCACATTTCTTTGAGGCATTTTTTTAAATAGATCACTACCTTGTCTATGCTATTGCTTACTATTCTTCTTTGTTATATTTTTTCTAAGCATCCATATCTTTTTCAAAAGCACTTTTTTTAGGCTTTCAACCATAGTAGCAAGGCAGTGAACTATTTGATAAAATGATTTGGCAGTCATGTATGAAAAATGTGGTAGCATAGAAAAGGAAATGAACTATTTGAAAAAATGCCTCAAAGAAATGTGGTCTCATGGTGATGGAATGCCATGACATCGCCATGAGACCACATTTCATTGAGGCATTTTTTCAAACAGTTCACTACCTTTTCTATGCTATATCTTACTATTATGCTTTGATAGATTTTTTCCAAGCATCCATAGCTAGACAAGGTAGTGAAATGTTTTAAAAAATTCCTCAAATATATGTGGTCTCATGGAATACCATGAAAATAAAATGCAATTGGTAGCTACTCCTAGTTACCAGTTATGCAATGTGAAGTAATTGCATAATTGTTTATGTTGACTTAGTAAAAAACTATATATTGTAATTGAATTTTTTTCAAATATATCAACACCTAGTTATTAGTTATACAATGTGAAGTAATGCTTTAAGTTTGAAAGATGCACAATGCAATGTAATCAATGATATGAATATAAACTAAAAAAATCTATTTTCTACAATTCATTAGT
>VDFB02112674.1:0-10224 GCA_007258455.2 Sequoia sempervirens
TAGGGCTTATATAGGGTTATCTAAGTTGGCTTGGGTGGAATCCTAGGCATAAAATAGGTATATATAGGAGGTTGTGAGTCTTATTTCATCATTATATTGTGAATTGTGTTCTCATTGGAGATATTTGGAGGTTTTCCCCCTCGAAGTGGCTTGTTATTCTCAGCTATTATTCAGTATTTGTAGCATATTTTCTATCATATTCTTCTATTGTGCAAGTTATTTCATTACAACCAGATGGTACAATTCCACAATTTCACAAAAATAATGGAGGGTCCCAATGTTAGTTATGTGGGAACACAGATGCTTACACATGTCCTTGATGATGCTTGCAAATGGTAAATGTTAGTCAATGAGATTTCAAATCAATAGTGTTCATTGAAGAAAGAGATCATATGACTATTGTTGCATCACATAAAGGAACTTGCTTCAATAATAATAAACTATGAAGGTGTGCAATGATGCCAAGTGTCCTCTCATCAAATGACTATCACAATATCACATAAAGATGTATGTCTCTTCAATTATAAATTATGATAGTGTGTGATTATATCAAGTGTCCATTCAGTTGGTGATAAGGGTAAGATCAATGGATGATATTTAAAGTATGCAAACGACTACTTCCTGTAGGTAAAATTTGATAGGTAGTTACAAAGAAGAAATCGATTTAATGAAATTTCTTGAAAATCATTTTAAATGATGGTTGTGTTGGAAGGTGAAGCAGTTAGGGTAATGCATATTCATGGAAAAAGTTATGCTCATGGGTTTGTTGAGTTGTGTTGTGAGAATATAGAGAAAATAATCAATATGCAATGCATTTTAAGATACACATGGATTATTGAATTGAACATTTTATAGTTAGGTGTAACAAGGGTTCAAACAAGGGACTCTGTTAATGAGGATATAATTTTGATGATAAATTAAAGGGAAAAGGAAATAAAAAAAGTTTCATATATTATTTTAAAAGGTGCATTTTAGGTTAGAGAAGAATTAATGTATGCATATATGTATTTGTAATAGTTTAGAGGTTGGTGCCTTCAAAAATTAGGTTGGTGCTCAATTAGGTGTATAGTGTACCTGGAGTTTGGTGTCTCAAAATATTGTCTTGGGTGTTAATGTACCTATGAGTTGGTGCTTACAAAACATTTGTAATATCTTTTATTTTGTGAGGTTGGATTTGAGTAGTAGACTCAAGCAAATTTTCACTCTAGTTTTTCCCTTTGAGGGTTTCCACACATATTTGGTGTCTTCTCATATGTGTATGATTTATGTGTACTCTTAAATATTGTTTTCTAATTTGATATGTATTAAAAATTAATATACACTTATTCAGCCCCCCTTAGTGTATTGGTGTTCTTTCAACATGCCATAGTTCTAAAACATCACCTGAAACTACCCTTAACCATATAGTCTTTGTAATGTTGTAAAATTGCGCCCCTTGCAATTTCACTTATGTTTTTGTATCTACTTTAGTGTCAACTCCCTTTTCACTTGTGTAGGCTCATTTTAGCTCTTGCATTAGCCTATTCCCCTCTTAGGATGCTTAGGACCGCTTTTCAACAACTATCTTTGTGTGTCAACTTTGCATCAAACCTTATTTTTTCCTCATTCCTATTGTTTTCAAGCATGATTTGTCTAGACACTAGAACACCATGTAGATGTCAACCTATAGTGTTAGAATCCCAAAACATTTCAATGTTCAAATGGTTTTTCCAAGTTTGTTTCCACTTGCCACCTACCTTTGTTAGTGGTAATGACTCATGAACCTTCTTTTCCCTCCTATTCTCTCTTTTAAATCTATCTCTTTCATTCTATTGCTTCTTCTAGGTCTTTCTCACTTGCTCTCTTGTCTCTAATTCTCTTGCTTGTTACAACACTCTAAAGTTGTCACAACACTCTCTACTACTCTCTTGGAACTCACAACTCTCTCTCTCTCTCTCTTTGGCTTTCTCAAGCCTTGTAGGTGATATCTCTCTTGTCTTGTGTCTTTGAGCATCTTGGGATTCTCACATCTCCTGTCTATGCATTTTATCTATCTCGCCTATTTATCTATTTCAATGTATTATTTTCTCTATCTATCTATCTGGCTATTCATGGAGGTGGGAACACCAAAATGGGGGTTTGACTGAGGCAAGCCCTAGTGCAGGAGTACCTTTGCAACTCATGTTTTCATCATGTAATTTCTTGAAAAAATGAACAAATTTGGGATCTTGACCTTGTAACAAGGATAAATAAGTTATTTTGTGCATATTTAGGTCATGATGAGGTTATTTGATGTTTATTAGATCCAAAAAGACTAAAAAATGTGGAAAAAATGCAAAAGTTACAAATTTGAAAAAAATGCAAAAAGTTACATATAGAATATGAAGGGGCACATTAGTTTTGGTGTTGATGGGTAGTTAGAGAACACTTATAATGTGAAATTTTATTTGTAATTCCTTTAAAAGGGATTTTCTATGCATTTGTACGTGTGGGTGATGGAGATTTGAAGTTTGGAACAAAGAATATTAATGTTTTTGTGCATTTTATATAGATTTGTATGGATAGAAATGCATGAATAAATGATTTCAAATGGTAAATAATCCAATCACCTTCCATATGAATATTTCTTCATGCATTTTGGTGATCATTTGAATGAGATATCACCGTTTCTCTCATAACAGTTAGAAACCCTCATTAGGGTAACAACGGGTTTAGAAAAATTATGTTTCTCATTTATTTGTGGATGAAACCATCTGGTTTTTGGTGATAATGTTCTTCTATGTATATGGTTTCATATTTAAGTGGTTTTGAATTAAGGCTATAATATTTGAGGCATTGAGGATTAAAGTTTGACTGGTTTTTTCTGAGTTTACAGTCTAAAACATAGCATTTAAGGGAACATAGTCTAGGGTTTTACAAAATCCTCAAAGAAGTGGGAATATAATGGTTATTTAAGCTTGAGTAAGTCAAGATAAACATGATTGGAACCTATATATACAATAAGCTCTCTTGGACTTGAGACCTAATTAGGCCTATGCTGGCAGCGATCAATCCTAGATTGAGCAATTTTCTCCAAAACAACATATGCTATACTTTTGATATGTTCTAAGGAACATTAAGGGGTAACTTAAAAGTTGTTTAAGTTGGTGATAAGGCTCTGTGTTTGAAGAAAATATTTGGAAAACCTATGGTAGACCTACTAGGAAGAGGACAGAGGAATGAAGGAATCATACCTAAACTGAGTTCTTGGGGTTTGGAAAGAGTTTGTACATATTGAATTAGATATTTTAAAGCTTTTCCACATGTTGAAGGAAATATATTTGTCTTGGGATCAAAGTTTGGTGCTTGGTGGCTTATAGATACCACATATGTACTCTAGGGAAGTCATAAAGAGTTAATAGTAAATGAAAGGGAAAACATTGTGAAAGTATTTGTTTGTTATTTTAACTCAATGAATGTGACATATGCTTTGGTTTGATGCTTGTAGCAAAAGTGCCATGGTATATAGGGTATATAGTGAAAGAATTTGATCTTTGTTGATGTTTGAAGGGAAATATAGTTGAATAAGTGTGTCAAAGGAAGGTGAGTTCAAGATGTCTTGAGTTAGTCAATTAAGATTGTTGAAAGGTGTTGATTTCTTCCTCTGTGCTCTGTATCAAGCCCCTAAACAACCCCAACAATTTTCCTTAGTCTTATGTGTGCAGGTATTGAAGACATTTATTTACTAGATGTTTCATTGCTTGGTTGGTCGTGAGTGCTTTCTTCCTCTTCTTTCATCTCATAATTTATATTTCATTTAATCTATATTTTACTTAGTTTACTTTACCATATTTCAATTCTATTGTTTTCTATTACTTTCCTGCATTTTAAAATTTATTAACAGTCAAAGTAGAATTAGTCACTTTTTGTTTTTGTGACATTTTCAGTCTTCAATCAATATGAGACTCTAGTGTGCCACGTTTCTACCAATGTGCCATGCTACCATCCTTTGACCAATAACTCGTTAGTGTATTCAAAAAACCTTTTTGACCTACTCTTTCCAATTTTGGGATTCTCAGCTTTTTACCCCATCACTTGTGACACTCTTGGTAACTAAGAGACTCATTAGGTAGTTTGTTCCTTTTCAACTTATTAGGTAGTCTGAGGTAGTTTAGGGTAGTTCATTCCTTGTGACACTCTTCGTAACTAAGAGACTCATGAGTAGGAATTCCTCCTTCTCTATAGTCTTATATAGTCAACTCAAAGCATATCATCAAAACATAAAATGTAGACTATGGAAAATTGCATAGACTTCAATGTCCTCACCTTAGGAACCATACATTTTACAGAAGAAAATTTACCATAAAGATTCACCTTAAGAACATCATTAGAGTCATCATAAAAGTAGTCCTAAAAATTCTTATTGGTGTCCAAAAGAAGCTTCAACTTCATAACCTTGGTAATATCCTCAATTTCTATTTGTAGGCACTAGTGTTGTCGTTGCATGGCATGTAAATGGTCAAGAAGGTAGTCAAAATACACCTTTGCCTGATGCACCACATCCTTGATATCATAATGGAGCAAGACCTTGCCACAATGGAAATCATTGAGATACAACTTAAGGTCTATGCTACGTTGAACACATTCCTTCACCTAATTGTATGTCTTGAATCCATAAGTAAATTTGATATTGTATATTAAACACATAGAGCTCCATTCATGTCCTTCACTAGCTTTCATTTCAAAGTTATCTAATGTATCAACTTTATTTTTTTCTTTCTCCACAAAAGTCTCAAAATCCAAAAGAATTTCCTTACTAACACCCTCTATTTCCTTTTCTTTTCACTTCTTGCCAAAATAGGTTTCTTCCCTTTTAGCTTGTCCAACCTTGCCTTCCTGAGTTGATTACCAACCAAGGATGCCATTTTTCATCAAGCACACACTCTATAAATACCACATATTTCATCTATTAACATCCTCATAACCAAATAACTCTAAACCATTGTTGATACTTTCTACTAGGAGTAAGTGCCCCTATTCCTTAATGATCCCATTAGTCATATCACCATACTTCCCATCCCCTCAAATAATGATGTGCTACACACCAAACCATCCTTGGGTTATGATATATGGATATCCTTGCAAATAAGTTTCAAAACCTATTTCAAAAGTTTTTCCCTCAATTGCTTACAAATCATGCCATAATTTTTCAAACCAACTCCTTTGCTACCAGCTTAGTTTGCAACAACATTCCCCTTCCTATATGATTAAAAGTGGCCACTTTAAATGTACAAGCTAACATCATTGCCTTGAAAATGTATAGTTTCTAAGAACCAATTATTGCAGTCCCCTTTATAAATTCAATATCTAACTTTGAATCTCCCTCAAACTAAATCAGTCCCCATACTCTATGTTTGCTACTTTCAACTCCCACAAAAAATTCATTGCTTCAACCATGGTATTTATCTCAACACCAAAGTCAAAGGAACATATGCAAAAATATTGTCCCTCATTCCTAAAAACATACCCACCCTTGATTATGCTAGGATTTCCTTTGGTTTCACCATCAAAGTTAAACTTGGCCTATTGGGATTTGAACAACTCCAACTAATTCATTTTTCCTTTTTCCACTCCAACTTGACCCACTTAAACCTTAGGAAAACTACAATCCAACCTTTTTCCTCAATCTTGATGTCCCAATCTTCCCTCCAACTATGATCACCCAACTCCTTCACAATTGACTCAATATTATCCCACAAGAAAATGTTCTAAATTATCAAAGCTAGAGAGTAATCCCAAATAATATTTTTCCCATTGAATTAGTAATTCCCATGACACCCTATAAGATTCCTTATCCATATCCAACTTCAAAATCATCCCTTCTTGTGCTTGATAGAATGTATAGTTTCATGTGCTATTATAATCCCATTAAGGATATTTGCCTTTCAAGAAAGTACTTTATCAAATTTATGGATAGATCCTTGCATGTCATTTTCTTGTCTGTCTATGGCCTTCAACATAGCCTTGCATACATTTTTTCCATCCATCTAGTATTGTTGCTCTATGTATCTACTAGGTGACCATTATGGTTCTTTCCTTTGTTCTTCCTACTCCTTCTAGTGGCTACACACCAATATGAATTTGTTTCCTTATCCTCATAGGTATCCTTTACCAAATATTTATCATTATCTATTGGATTCTTGATACTTTTGGCCTCATCCTCCCTTTTTGAGGGAACCTTAATACCATCACCTATTTTTATCAACTTTCCAAGCTCCAACATATCCACTCTAAGTTTCAATTTCCCCCCTCTTGGAAAGGAGCAATCGATTTCATCTTCTCCCCTTTGAGTTGACTAGGGGATGTATCTCAATTTATTTCATGGTATAAGGATTGATGGTCAAGCATCCCGTTCTCACACCCTTATCTTTCAATTGTGGATTCCTAAAATCCTTACCTAGAGCTTTGATGCATTATTTTACAATATGATCAAACATCCAACATCTAAAACACCTTATATGAAGCCATTGGTAATTCAATCCCCCAAATTAAACTTCAATTTAATTACTTGTTTTATAAGTATGATAAAAATCCACTTTCACACAAATTCTAGCATAAGTAGCCACTTGCCTCTTTTCCATGGCTGAGGAGTGATAGATAAATTCCCCCAATGAATCTCTAATCATCTTTAAAATCTTCTTTGACCATAATTCATGTGGTTGTTTGTACATGTGAATCCATAATGACACTTCATTTATCAGCTCCTTGGTTTGGTCAAAGCTAGGTGACCAAGCCTTAATATAAAGCATTGTGTTTCCTATGAACCAAGGGCCTCCTTTAAGAATATTATTTCAGTCCATTTCTAATTGAAAACTTACTTGAATAAAGCCCAATGCCAAAACACTTACCTTAGAGATGAGGCGATTCAACCATTTTAGGTTGATCCAAGACTTGATTCTTTCCATAAATGGTCAAATCCCAATGAAATTGCAATCATAGGTGTTTTCTTTAGTTTATCCATCATCTAGTTAATTTTTTTTTCAAAATATTCACACAAAGAATTTCAAAATCCACCTCCATATTAAGATTGAAAAGTGATATCTAAAATTCTTTTGTATAGGTTCTTGCACCTCCCTTTCCTTTTTTGATTCATTATCTATTGAATCAAGAAATTTTCAAGCTCTTGACTATCTAAGACAATATTTCTTCCATTCCTTTCCTCCTCTTGAGATATGATGTTGAAAGAAAGATCCTTGCATCATATTTCTCCTTCTCCTTTGTTCTTTAAACCCCCTTTCTTTTTAATGACACTTTTGTTGTTCTACTATTATTTATGCCCTTTTTTTAAATTGCTTTTTTTTTTCCATCTATTATATGTTAGTGTAAATAAAGTCTTTATCCACCTAGTTAGGAAATCACCTATCCATGATTAACCTATTCACACCTAGCTTAAGTTTACTTAGGCTTATTTTTCTTTTCATCTCACTTCATAGCATTGAGACATGTCCTCATAACTTGAGACATCTATTGACACTTGCTCACCCACTTGTCAAGTGAGCTCACAAGTGCCCCACCTATAGAGGGGTAGTCAATAGTTCAGTCCTACCTTCCTACCTCTTATCATTGCCTATATATGCAAGGCTCAATCATTGTATTTGCACACTCTTCATTTCATATTTGATAAACATACTATTGTGCATATTTTGTTCACTTGTGGAAATTGTTTCATGTTCTCTTTGATCTTGGCATTCTCCAACATGGTATCAGAGCCATAAGAGCATGTTCCTTCTCTCATTGAGGTGACCCCTGAGTAAAACCCTATCAATGAAGAATCATAAAGCCAAATGAACAACACCATTGTGTTTAGAAGGCTCGGGAAATAAAAAAATATCTTTCGTTTTGTCAAATTCGATAACTTTGAATATTTGCAATTTTTTGAAGCCACCATGCTTATTTTATAAAAGGTAAAACTCAATTTTTTCTTAGCAGAGGGGAAATTTGACCCTTTGCCCATCTTCCCACTGGGTAGATAATTATATTTTGCACCAAAAAAATTTGGCCTATTTGGCCTATTGCTGCAGATTATCTGAATTAATCACTTTGTTTTAGGTCTTATTTGACCCTAATCTACTTTTGTTTGGACGATATCCTCTCTACACGCAGTGGAATTTGCAGCATTCTAGGCGTTTATTTCATTTTCACACATTTCTGGCAGTGGTTTTTTGTTGGTATATTGAGAGTTTTGGTTTGTATAATTTGTTGTCATTGTAATTGTTATTCCCCAAAGTGTAGAGTGAAGATTTTGCTGCAACTCTTCTACCTTTGTTGCTTGCATCCAGATGGTTAAATAGATTTTGATTGCCTGAGAATTTATTTCTTTGGAGGCCTTATGCCACAAGCTCCACGCGGCTCCTCTTCAAGATGCCCTTTGCATCGCCAACAACACCTCCATTTTTGTTGTCCTTTCTCTATCGACCAACAGTTTATTGATCTTGAGAGCCAACAAGCCAACCTTTTGGGTCTTTGATTGAGAAAATGTTATGCATGGTCAAACCAGGTACCCACGCCTACTCCATCATACAATAGGCGGCTCCCTTCTAGCGTGGTCTTCTATAGAGATCTCTATAGCCTAAGGCACTGCCCAGCAAATAGCATGCCTTCCTATCCTTGGGTACTTCATCTAACACCACATAATTTCCATACATGGAAAGTCAAAATACAACAACTACTTCAATCTAAGGGATTATGGAAAATGATCAATGGACAACAAATGTAGTTTACTAGAGAGTTTGAGCAATTTAATTATTAGAACAAATAAGATGAAGCAATGGGTCTAATAGGTCTTCTTGTTTTCGATAATTTACAATTTCATATTTCTAGTTGTACAACTCCTATGAAAATGTGGGACAAATTTGAAGATCTCTTTGGTAAAGTTGATGAGTTCAATATTTTACAATTGGATGAAAAATTAACAATGTTCTCTTCCAATTCATTTTCATCTATTGAAGACTTCTTGCTATAGTTTACGTCTTTGCTTTCTAGAATTCAAGGTTGTGGTAAAATAAAAATAGATAAGGAATTTGTGTCTTCTTGATTCTATCAAAGTTCAAAAGTCCTTATCAATGTTTGATTCTTCTTTCTACTCTACAATGGATGCTCTTAGAACATCACATGTAATGACTTCTTTTGAAAAACTTTGTGATAGAATCACATGAGAACAATGTAAATTAATCTCCATGGATGATATCACCTCTTCAAAAAGTCAAGCACTAGTTGCTCAATCATCTAAGGGAAATAAAAAACTAAGGATCATACTAAGGGATCAAAATCAGACACTTCATTGGATTCATCTCCCTCATCAAAAGGGAAAATTTCTAAGGACAAGCCCAAATGTACTTATTATAAGAGAATAGGGCATGAAGAACACCAATGTTACAAAAAGGAAATTGATCACTTGAAAACTATTCTTAAACAAATAAAACTTCAATTGTCTAAGACAATTGGTTCTTCCCTTTTTGCATCAACATCATCCACATTTTTAGCAAATGATAACAATTAGGGTACATAACACTCATTGCTTCTACAAACAACACATAAAAAAAGTGGCTTCTTGATTTTGGGGCATCGCACCACATGGCCGTATTTAAGGAGTTGTTTTTTATATTTGAAACTTGTTCATTCCCACCAATGTTGATGTCAAATAATAACTATATGTTAGCTCTTAGAAAAGGATCTACTCAAATTGGAGAAGGAACATTAAATGATGTACTTTATGTACCTTCCTTATCCAATAATCTTCTTTCCATTTATCAAATACACATAGTGGCATAAGAAAAATAGTTGAGTTCATGCCACATTTTGTGATCATCAAAGATTTGTAGAATAATGACATCATTGCCATGGGTCATGTTGACCATGATTCAAGATTGTATTCCCTTTCTTCCTTTGGTGTTGCTGACTTTCATGATGATTTGAGTATAAATAACACTAATACCTTCAACATGCATACATAGATACAATTTGGTTGGTTATTTGAACCTTGGAGTTCTATCCTCTTCATTAGCTCCTTCACCTTACATTGATATCACATCTCCTTGATATTCTACTTCTTTAGTATTGAGTGTTCCTATATTGGTTTCTCATGATTTAGGGCAGTGGGATATTCATAGTTGTGCTATCACTATAGTTGAATGGGATGATTAATTACATGGCATATCATACTTGTTTAGTGAATCCCATTTTATAGAGTTGACAAGAACTTTTGAT
>VDFB02112675.1:0-69081 GCA_007258455.2 Sequoia sempervirens
CTGAAGAAGCATTTACTGGCATAAAACCTGATATTAGTCACTTTAGGATCTTTGGTTGCCCAGTCTATATTCATGTGCCCAAAGAGAAGAGATTCAAACTAGAACCTTCCAGAAAGAAAGGGGTATTTGTGGGATATAGTGAAACCTCCAAAGCTTACAGGATTTTCATACCCGGGCAGGAACAAATTGAATTGAGCAGAGATGTCATCTTTGAAGAAGACATTGCATTCAAAAGGGCAAGAAGTTCAAGTGAGATAGAAACTTATTCACCTAGAGTCTTAGACGAGGATCCTACCCCTGAGACTCAGAGGGAGTATCCTAAGGAAATACCAAATGAACTTCTTTCTACTTCAGATGAGAATACAAATGACAACGGCAAGAAGAGGCCACTTTGGGCTAGAAAGATGATCAAAGAAGCTGAGAATCATGCAACACCTAAAGGAACGTTTAGGGAGAGTAAAAGACCCAAACAGTTCTCAAGCTATGTTTCTCTAATGAATGACATCATAAATTCAGAACCCACCAGTGTTTCAAAAGCCTTCAGACATCAAGTATGGAAGGATGCAATGACAGAAGAGTATCAGTCCATTCTAAAAAATGATGTATGGGATATAGTGCCTAGACCAAAAGAGAAATCTGTCGTCTCTTCTAAATGGCTCTTCAAAATCAAACATGCTGCTGATGGCAGTATAGAAAAATATAAGGCACGTTTTGTGGCAAGAGGTTTCTCACAAAAGGAAGACATTGATTATGAAGAAACATTTGCACCTATTGCCCGTTACACATCTGTGAGAGCAATGATAGCCATTGCAGCAGCTAAAGGCTGGAAGATCCATCAAATGGATGTAAAAATTGCCTTCCTAAATGGAACCATTGAAGAGGAAGTCTATCTAGAACAGCCCAAAGGTTTTGTGATAAATAAACCTGACTCACATGTATGCAAACTAAAAAAAAGCACTGTATGGACTTAAACAGGCTCCCAGGGCCTGGTATGAAAGAATTGACAGCTACCTCTTGGGACTAGGATTCTCCAAGAATGATACAGACCCAAATCTTTACTTTAAGGTTTTAGAATAAATTATATTCTTATGTTTATTAATGGTCAATGTTTTCTTTTTTAGCTTTAGTTGTTACTGTTTCTACAGTAACTATTGTTAGGTAGATATATTTAATATCTACAGTGCTTTTATGCACTTATATATAATGTAACTTTTTAATGTTAATGTCAAGAAGTAATTTACCATTTCATGGTATCAGAGCAGAAAAGAACCAAAACCCTAAAAATTTGTGGGCCTATCTACAGCCATAATTTGAATATTTTCTATCCTAGGGTTTCTGTGAGACTTTTGAAAGATTTTCGTGCTTCAGTTAAGGAGAAAAACCCTCTGCAAATTTCGTGGGTTTTTTCAGTACCTCTTGGCCACGATTTTTTTTGTGCTGAAGTCGTTTTTTTTTGGCTGGGCGCGCGTTTTTTTTGGCTGGCCGCTTGTTTTTCTTAGCTGGGTGCGATTTCATGTCTCTGGCTCGCGTTTTTCTGAAGATTTAAAGACATTTTTTTTGTTCTTTACTTAGGACGTGATCTTCAGAAATATTTCCGCGAATCTCATCTGCTTTCAGCCGCAATTTTCAACTCTTTTAGGGTGGCGTTTGCTCAGATCTGAGTTGCGTTTTTCAGACGTCTTTTGAGCACGACTTTTAGTGTTTTGTGTGATCTAACTTGGTCGCCTCCTCCTGCAACCTGGTCGCCTAGGGTTTGGCATCTTTTTTGCCAAATTTTTGTGCAGATTCAAGACATTTTCTGCAATTTTTTCTGCTCTCATGGCTGCCTAGGGCTTTTTTTGAAGTCGGCTAGGGTTTTGACCAGTCTTCTGAGGTCAGAAATTTTTTTCGATTCCAGATTCCTTCTGGGTTTTCCGAGATCTCAACTGGGTCATCGTCCATTTTTTCTGGGTATGTCGTTTTTTGTGCCTCGAAATTTGTGCCTCAGTTTGAAGTCAAAAAATTATTCTGATCACAGATTCCTTTTGGGTTTTGCGAGATCTCAACTGAGTCGTCACTAGATTTTTCTGGGTACCTCGTTTTCCGTGCCTCGAAATTCGTGTTGTCAAAATTTTCTGGGTATTCTTCCATCCTTCTGGGTTTTTATTTATCTTTTCTGGGTTTTCGATAAAACCTCAAAATCCGTGTTCGGGTTTCTGTATTTCTGTTTTCTCTACATTATCTTGCCTTCACCAGTTTGACCGCGAGGTACGTGATGGCATCTCTCACGAACATAATGCTCGAAAGCAGCCAGAAATTCAACAGGAAGAATTACAACACCTGGAAGCAGCGTATGCTGACGATCTTTGATTATCGTTGTCTCGATCAGGTCGTCTTGGGGCACTCACCTCGACCCACTGTAGCCAGAAAGGATCAGGACAAATGGGATGAACGCAACCGATAAGCCGTCATGCTCATCAAGCTTTCCGTCACTGACGATCAACTGCCACAAGTGCCGTCAAGAAAAACAGCTGCTGAGGTATGGACAACTTTGAAGGATCTTCATGAAACGTCAGATAAGAGTCGTGCGTTTTTTCTTAAGAACATGCTTTTTTCAATAATGATGGACGAGAAGCACACTACTCTTCAAGAGCATCTGACAAAGATCAAGGAGATTCGGGACCAGCTGGAAGCCATTGGACGAAAGATGGAGGAAGAGGACATGGTCGTCATTACTCTTAAGAGTTTGCCAAAATCGTACGAGCATTTCATTGAGACGCTCAATATTACTTCAACGAACGTCGACTTGAAGTTTCCAGACTTGTGTAACAAGCTTCTACAACAGGATCGTTGGAGACAGCAGTTTGGAAGCAGTGCCAGTTCGTCCTCCACAGAACAGGCGTTCTCTGCCAAATCTTCAGCTAAGAACAAAGGGAAGGCTCAATCTTCTCAGCCGAAAGGCTCTAGTTCTTCACAGGACAGCAAGAAGAAGAAGAACGTTCAGTGCAATTATTGCCACAAATTCGGTCACCTTAAGGCTGATTGTCGCACTCGGATGGCTTCTGAACAAAAGAAGCAGGGAGGATCTCAACAAAAGGCACATGTCGCCGAGCACACTGAGCAGAAAGAGTCTGCATTCTATGCATTTATGGCCAAGAGAACTGCAGATCCAGTACATTCTTCTGCCTGGTATATCGATTCAGGAGCATCGCGACATTTTACGCATCGTCGGGATTGGTTCACAAAGTTCGAACCCTTCTTAGATTCTGTCATTTTCAGAGGAGGAGAAGAGCACACAGTTGTTGGTAAGGGCACTGTCCAGATTCACTCAGGAGGAAGAAATCTACTCTTTCTCGATGTCTACTATGTTCCAGGCATGGAACATAATCTCCTCTCCGTCAGTCAGATCATGCGGCATTCTCCCCAGTTAGATGTTGTTTTCAGTTCATCCACCTGCAGCATCGTTGACCGGGAGACTTGTACAACAATTGCGATGGGCCTTGAGGATCATGGTCTGTATCGACTTGCTGTTTCCGATGATTCTCAGGAGCACGCTCTCGCAGCCCGAAGTACAACCATCAGCAAACTTTGGCATCAGTGTTATGGGCACTTGAATGTCCACTACCTCTCTCAGTTATCTCGGGAGGGTCTTGTTGCTAGTCTACCTGAGATCCAAACTAAAAATCATGGAGTTTGCGGCGCCTGTCAAGCTGGCAAGCAGCATCGGACACCGTTCTCAGATGGTGATTCTTGGCGAGCCTCCAAGGTACTTCAGCTGGTTCACGCTGATGTATGTGGACCGATGAACACTCCTTCTGTTACTGGGTCCAGGTACTTTTTATTGTTTGTTGATGATTTCAGTCGCAAAATGTGGGTGTATTTTCTGAAACAAAAGTCAGATGTGTTCAGCACCTTTCAACAATTTAAAGCCTTAGTTGACAAAGAATCGGGTTCTCAAATTGTTACTCTAAGGTCAGATAATGGGGGGGAGTTTTGTTCAGCTGACTTCTCTTCTTTTTGTGCTACACACGGCATTAAGCGCCAACTTACCACACCCTACACCCCTCAGCAGAATGGTGTTGTTGAACGTAGGAATCGCACCATTACTGAAATGGCCCGTTCTATGCTCGAGTACAGAAATGTACCTAAGAAATACTGGGCTGAAGCAGTCTACACTGCCGTCTACCTCCTGAATCGGTCACCTACACAGGCCGTTAAGAAGATGACTCTAGAAGAAGCCTAGTCAGGATGCAAGCCTAAGGTGGGCCATTTGAAAGTCTTCGGTTCTACCGCTCATGTATGGATTCCAGATGCCAAACGTGCCAAGTTGGACTCCAAGAGCCAGACACTTATGTTTACTGGCTACAGCGACAATCACAAAGCCTACAGGTTGGTTGATGTGGAGACAGGTCGTCTCATATTCAGCCGTGATGTTGTGATTGATGAGACTACTGGTCCCTTTGTTCCTACAACAAGTCTTGCGGATCAACCTACGAAGGTTCCTGATGAGGGTGTTCGTCTTCCTCTTGGTTCCCATGATGGGAGGGCTTCAGAGCATTCTGACTCTGAAGATGAGGAGTCTACTGATCATGATATAGCACCACCTGATTTTCCTCAGGACTCACATCCAGATGACCTTGTTCCAGACATCCCAGGTGATGCTGTTACTCCTATTCCAGATGTTGGTACTTCTACTCGTCGGCCTAAGTGGTGGGACAAGACAATTGGCGATCTTCATGATGATGAACTCATTGAGGGCCAATCAACTCGTAGCAAGAGCAAGCAGCTACACACGGTCAACTTCGCTCTTATGGCCAACATCCACAGCATCTATGAGCCTCAAACGTATTCAGAGGCTAAAGGAATTCCAAAGTGGGAACAGGCTATGCAAACAGAATATCATAGTCTTCTGAAGAATCACACCTAGGTTCTTTCTGATCTTCCTCCTGGGAAGAAACCTATCAGTTGCAAATGGGTTTACAAGGTCAAGTATCATGCAGATGGTACTTTGGATAAGTACAAGGCCAGATTGGTTGCTCGGGGATTCACACAGCGGGAGGGCATCGATTACGAGGAGACATTCGCTCCTACTGCCAAGATGAGCACAATTCGTCTTCTTCTCGCTATTGCAGCCCAATTTGGATGGACAGTTCATCAGATGGACGTCAAGAGTGCCTTCCTCAATGGTGACTTGCAGGAAGAAGTCTACATGACGCAGTCTCCTGGTTTCAAGGTTGCCGGCAAAGAACATCAAGTGTGTAGACTTGTGAAAGCGCTCTATGGACTGAAACAAGCTCCCCGTGCATGGTATTTCAAGATTGATCAGTACTTGGTTGGTCATGGTTTTCAGCGCAGCCCTTCTGACAGTAATCTATATGTCAAACACTCTGGTGATGATATTCTCTTTCTTGTTGTCTATGTTGACGATTTGATCATTACTGGCAGTTCAACACATTTGATTGCAGCAATCAAACAGGATTTGTGTCAGACTTTTGACATGACAGATTTGGGGCTTCTCCATTATTGTTTGGGTATTGAAGTTTGGCAGACCGATGGTAGCATCTTCATCTCTCAGTCAAAATATGCCAGAAGTTTGCTTGACAAATTCCGGATGCAAGATTGCAAACCTGCTTCCACACCCATGGAGAAGGGGCTGAAGTTGTCAGCCAACTCTGATTCACCTCCGGTCGATGAAACGACCTTCAGGCAACTAGTGGGCAGTCTCATCTATCTCACTGCCACTAGACCTGACATCAGTTTTGCAGTGAGCTACATCTCTCACTTCATGACAACTCCTAAAGCTGATCATTGGATTGCAGCGAAGCAGGTGCTGAGATATGTTAAGGGCACTTCCGACTATGGCATTCTGTATGGCAGATGCAAAGATCCAAAGCTGATTGGTTACACAGACTTAGATTGGGCAGGTTCCGTGGATGATCAAAAATCTACTTCTGGGTATGTATTCAGTTTGGGTACAGGTGCTGTAACATGGACCAGCAAGAAGCAACACGCAGTGGCTCTTTCCTCGACGAAGCCGAATATCGAGGAACCGTTAAAGCAACATGTGAGGCAGTTTGGCTTCGTAGGATGCTTTCGACATGCACGTCACAAGCAGGACCTTCTCCCTTGTACACTGATAATCAAGGGGTGCTCAAACTGGCCAAAAATCCAGTCTTCCATGAACGTACCAAGCATGTTGAGCTTCATTGTCACTACATTCGCCAGCTGGTAGAAGACGGATCAGTTCAGCTGCAGTATGTTCCAACAGCGGATCAGACTGCAGACATTCTCACCAAGTCTCTGAGCCCAGATAAATTTGTAAAATTCAGGGGGCAACTTGGTGTTGTTGATGGATTGACCATTAAGGGAGGGTGTTAGAATAAATTATATTCTTATGTTTATTAATGGTCAATGTTTTCTTTTTTAGCTTTAGTTGTTACTGTTTCTACAGTAACTATTGTTAGGTAGATATATTTAATATCTACAGTGCTTTTATGCACTTATATATAATGTAACTTTTTAATGTTAATGTCAAGAAGTAATTTACCATTTCATAAGGTAATTAAAGGTGATATGTTAATAATTATTTTATATGTTGATGACCTACTGATAACAGGAGAAGATCACCTCATTGCTCAAGGAAAGAAGGATCTAACTTCAGAATTTGACATGAAAGACTTGGGCATTTTACACTACTTTCTAGGTTTGGAAGTCTGGCAAAAACCAAATGGCATCATACTAAACCAAGGAAAGTATACTATTGATATTCTAAAGAGATTTGGAATGTTGGATTGTAGACCTATGTCTACACCTATGGAAACCAACCTTCACAAACTGAAAGAAGCAGCAGCAAAATCTAAGTGTGCAGATTCAACTCTATATAGACAAATGATTGGATCTTTGATGTACCTGGTTAACACCAGACCTGATATTTGCTATGCAGTGAATGCTCTAAGCCAGTTCATGTGTGAGCCAAAGGAAATTCACCTTATGGCTGTGAAACATATATTAAGATATCTTCAAGGCACTATTGGATATGGTCTTCTTTACAAAAATAATCAACTAGATCTACATGGATACTCTGATTCAGATTGGGCTGGAAGTGTAACCGATTGGAAAAGCACATCAGGATGTTGCTTCAGTTTGGGATCGGCTATGATCTCTTGGATCTGCAGAAAACAGTCTTCAGTAGCTCAAAGCTCGACAGAAGTTGAATACATTGCAGCCTCTATGGGAGCAAGAGAAGCAATATGGCTCCGGAAGTTGCTTGTGGGACTCTTTAGTGAGCCCTTGAATCCTACCATCATTCATTGTGATAATCAGAGTTGCATCAAACTCTCTATAAATCCAGTATTCCATGATAGATCTAAGCACATTGAGATCCCCTACCATTATGTAAGAGACATGGTAGAAAGGAATGTGATTCAGTTGGAGTATATTAGTACAAATGATCAAACAGTAGACATTCTCACCAAACCTCTCTCTCGAATCAAGGTTGAACACTTTCGGAAAAAGCTTGGTATGATTGAAATGTAATTTGATATTATGTTTGAAATTCAAAATTGTTTAGAAGTTGTACTAATATATTTAAAGATGTTTAATGTGTAAACTCTTTTGTCATGTGTGTGTTTCCATGACCTTATGGGCTCGCTCCCCCTGTGTGCATTATTGAAAGGTGACGATCTTTCTAATAATGAACACTTGTATGTGACATTGTAAAGTGACGACTCTACAATGATGAGTTGAACTATCATGATAGATATCATGTGACTTGATATCTGTGGACATGTCATGATAGTATCTCTTGGACACTCTGATGGATATCATGGGACTTGATGTCATTTGGAGATCATTGTGATCCTTAAGAGATAATCATGGTGGATAACTATATATATCTGTGAATATGCCATGATTTATTATGGTAGACATCATGTGACTTGATGTCAGTGCACATACCATAATGAAGATGTGATTATGAAGAATGTCATATGACTTGACAATCTTGTGAAAACATATCATATCTTCGATATCACGTGTGAAGGTGATATCTCCACTTATTTGATTTGGAATATCTTCCCTAGCTAAGACGGAGTGTTGATTTAAGATAGCTTCGGTCAGATATAAATGATGATTGCATTCATGCATCATCATCATTTATATTTAACCAAACTGTTCTTAACCTTGAAAAAAAAACCATCAAATAAGTTATACGGATTTCAGATGATGATCGAAATTTTGCAAATCGGAATTCATTTCATATGATTGCTGTTTGTTAAATGCTCTCATATTAGTCTAAGAATAACACCGAACTGTTTCGGTTGTTAAGGGAGCCGCGCGCTCAAGGGACACGTCCTCTCATGAGACGCATCTCTCCTTGAGGCGTGTCTCCCTCATATATATGAGACCTCTTTCCTTTATTGCAGACATCGAAATCAATTAGTGTTCTGCATTCAGCGCATTCAAATACAGAAGCACAAAAATCTGACTTAGTATTATTACACAGAATTTAAGTCTTAGAATTTCCATAGGTCTTTTAGGATCCAGTTCTGATAAGATTTGATGAACATTTACAAGATTCAACTTCAGCAGAAGAGTTAAACACTTTGTGTATTCATGAAATTGCACCATATATAAGTGCAGATCCATTGTATTGTATTTGGCCCTTCTAGGGTCTGTTATTATTCTGATTTATAAGAGAATCTTTTGCTGGGTTTTTCTCCCTCAAGTAGGAGGGTTTTCCCAGGGTAAAATATTGTGTTCATTGTCTTTGAGTTGTGTTTTTCTGCTTATTGCATTTCTGATCCTAAAACTAACAGCTACATCAGGCAGCATTCATCTACCAATTCAGGGACAAAAATCCTTGGATCTGGAGATCAGAGGGCGAGACCCCTTTGGTTTCTTGTGAGCAATCTCATCCAGGATTGTATTGAGCTGAAAGCATTCTCGTCGTTTGGTAGACTGATTTTTGGGGTATCTGGAGCAGCAGTCTACAGTAGCATCAGTTCAGATTTGGGAAATATCTTCTACTAGGCGCTTGAGTTCTAATTAGTTCCATATTATTATATTGATGTAATCCAACAAGTTGTTTATTATTATTACTCCACTGATGTACTCCAGCAGATTTTATCAATAAATTACAGCTCTATGGTTATTGTTAGGGTTTAGCTTGTTTGTGTACTGCATTGTTCTTTTCTTTCCGGAATCATTCTGGTCTTAAAATAAAATAATTAGGAAAAGAAAAATTAGATGGAGGGCATCGCAAAAATTGGGTTATTGTTTCCTTTGAAAGGAATCCTGATGCTGAACTTTGATGACATGGGCAATCATAATTTGTAGTCGGATTTGAACCAATTATTGATATTCAAAATTATGTACTGAATTCTGAATTTCAATATACTCGGGTGTATTCTAGTATAGGCATTTTCTTATACATCACTTATATCAATCATTAGAAAGAAGAGAATAACAATGTAGTGAACTTCACAAATATGTAATTGAACAAAAGCTTCAGGAACCTCTTTGCAAAAATCCAGAAAAATGAGCACCTAGTCACAAGCATGTACAAGAAACAATAGTGAAACTTATCCAGATACACATGGATGCCATGATAAAACTTTTTTTACATGCCCAACATCCCTCTACTAATTCGAAATAATGTACATTATTCTGGGATTCATACCGAACTGTTATAAGTTTTGCACATGAAGATCAAATATTTAATAAACAACCATGACTGTTGCCATCAGGAAAAAAGTTTCCTTCCATAATAAAGTACTGTAATAGGAAGGTTAGAAACATTCTTTGTTAAATGATCTCTTCCTATTCCCTTTTCTTTTGAACTTACTTGTATTATGATTTCAACTGCTAATTTGCAGTTGTCTTTTTGTGTGAATTTATATTTGCAAAAAAAATGACCGGCATGTGAAACATCAGGCCATTATAAGAGTTAATCCTCTAAGCAATCTATTAAGTAACCTCCACATTTGCTGGCTGGTTTCATGCCAAATAAAAAAGATTCAAGCTCCACCACATTGTCAATAAACTGCCTAATGTAAATTGCAAATAACAAAAAAGGGTTCCTTGAAATGTGCCATCATGGTTTAAATTTTAATGTGGCTGTAGAGTCAATTTTGATGCACTAAAGAATAACAATGACTCAAGTCTGCAGGACCCCTAGAGACAAATGAAATCAATAATTCCCTTCATTGCAATGCTTTGCAACTAGGGAAGAAAAAGCTCAAATAATGGCTGCTGAAAATGCATTAATCATATCAGAATATCAAAGGATAATGTATTTTATTGAACCAGTGACCATTCAAGGGCACGCAATCTCTTTTGTTCCAAAGGTTCAGCAAATAAAATCAAGAGCCTCTAGCTAAATAATATCTAAAATCTATGAACAAAGGGCCATGCGAGAAATAATGCACACTAATTCCAAAAAATAACAAGGTGTAGTGCCATGAAGAATGACTGTAAAGATTTCTTATCAGAGCTAGGGCATAGAAAGCAAAGTCATTCACAGTTTGATAGCTTACAGCCTTACACACATGGTGGTGCTGCTCAGCTTTAAAATAGCTCAGTCATCTATCATAAGACAATAATTATTAAGCAACTGGGAGATTACGCAGTAAGAACATGTACAATAGGGGTATAGAATGAGAGTTTTAGGAAGATCTATACATCTAATCCTTATTAATGTTGTACAATCAATGTGAAGTACAAATGTGTTATAACTTATAAGCAATCACGGTCAATGAATTTACTAGTACAGATACAGGTATGGGCTTTAGAGGTCTTCGAACATGTCTTCTGCATCCAAGTGAACAACCTATGAGTCCATGTCAGAGGGTACACCTTGCACTAGTGCCACTCAATAAAAGTAAAGGTTAAATTTTATGTCTGTCCAAGCAAGACCTCAATTTGATGTATAAGACCTTCTTTGTGGAAGGGCGCAAGTAGTTTATTTCTTTCAGTTTAAATTATATACGGTTCAAATTTTGTACCCAAGGTTTTTGCGATCAAGCTAGGTCGTAAACTATATATTGCCAGTTCCACTACTCCCAAAGTAAACCACATTAAGAATCTTTATTTCTTAATTTGTGCTTGTGAAATTTGGAAGATATTTGCAGTCATAAACTAATACCTAAAATCTCAAATGAAAAGTTATAAAACCAATAGTCCTATGTGTAAACCACCTGCGAACATGATAGCGATTTGGAATTGATTTAAATGATGCATCCAATGCTGCAGCACTGAGTGCAATGTAACCCAATATATGAAGCCAGGTAAGTGTCAGTTCACTTTGACAGAAGATTGGGAAGCATAAATGCACTCCTATCTGACTATTGAATAGATTGCTATCATTCACCCCCAAATGCCCTTATATTGTTATGTTGATAAATAACCCTTGCTTTTGTACACCCAGAACCCATGGTTATTACTAGACACGCATTTGGTTTAGAGGGTAGGCACAGCAGTGAGTGCGTTCATTGCTGCTGCCATGGCAAATGAAGATGAAGGAATGGAATACTGCAGCTTTGAATGTTGAGGTGAGCTGTTGGGAAGGGGGTGCCCAATAGATTCCATCCACAATGGGGCTACTCTCAATTTTATGTTGGATTGAAGTGCATGGTTGCATGTAAGAAGACCCAAATTTTTAAAACATTGGTCATTGGTTCGCTTTAGCTAATAGTTGTTTTATCACTTTTATGTAATATATAATTTCATACAATTTTAAAATTTTCATTTTGGTTGTTGGTAGGTAGCATGCTTTGACACTTTATTCCAAAGAAAGAATTTCATCCTTTGCTTTTAGAGGCATATAACGTTGGTATCTTCACTCGAATTGGATTGGACCTTCCACTTCAGACTTGGAAATAAGTCATAGGGTTCTTTCTTGTACTTGCCTACGGTAAATAAACTATAGCAATTGCGTTTAGGTATTAGTCTGTCTAAAACCCCGTGCAAGGCAAAATAAACAGAACCTTCTATGATGTTTGCAATATTTTTTAAAATAACAGTTTTATTTATTGTACTTTTATGTTTTTCCATTGGCTCCTACCAATTTCCCTAGGTAGATCTCTGCATTTTCAGAATAGAATAAAATAGAAAAATACAACACGATTGCTATGATACTAATATCAGTTCACTCCCCCATGTATAAATAGCTTACACATAGCATCTTGGAGGTCCCTTGGCACTTACACACAGCATTTTGTAGCGCACTTGGTGTGTTGACTTTGTGTGGAGAATGTGCTGTGTTTTTATCTGCCACTGTATTGCCTATTTATATCACAATAATCTTGAAACAAAACAGATTCACAACCATTTTGGTGTGTTTCCAAGTCTAACAAATCTGCTGCCACACAAGAATTACACTATGCAATGCCATTGTTGAGTAGTTGTTGACCAAATGCCCATGTATTAAGATTTTGATCGCTTCTGGTTGTGTTGCACTTATTGTTAGGAATATTACATCATTAGGTTTGTTAGTGTGTTTGTTATGGTTTGTTAGTAAGAACATTAGAATATCATGTGTGTGTAACATAATATTGTAATTGGTTGTACGAGCATTTGTAGAGATTATGAGTTGTTAGAACAACTCGTCTATGTAAAGGAGTGGTTGAGATATAACAGATCTCCTATAATATAGGAGATGTAAGTCCTATAAATCAGTATTATGTTATGAAACCTGGGGATGCATCCCCAGCCTTTTTAGGCACATCCTCATTTTTGGGGTGCTCTGGGGATGAAGGGACGTCCCCAAAAAAGAGAAAAAGGCAGGAAACATCCCCAAAACGCAAGTACACGGCAAGAAACTGGAGGGAATGGTCAGCTGTCCCTTTCAAAAAGTCACATATTTTATAAAAAAAAACATTTTAATATTTTTCCATTGTGGGCCCCCACACTCCACCTTGCCCTACATGAGGAAAACAGCCTCATTTCATTGCAAATGCAATTTTTGTTTGTGCAAAAATATTGCAGCAGGGTTTGAAGGAAAAACAAATTGTTTTAGCAAAGATTGAAGAAGCAGCTGGAAAAGAGGTTAAATCTAGGGTATCATTGGTAGTGAGACAACAATTTCTTCAAAGAGGTAAGTCATTCTACCCTTTAGCATTTTTTTCTTTTGCAATTTGTTTTCAAAGCTTAAAGTAAGAAATGTCTTCTTCTTTTTTTTCATTCTTCAGTTTAAAGTTGCATTAAATCTCAAAAAAACAACATGAGCAATAGGAATAGTGAAATGATAGTAGTGACAATGAAGTGGAAGAAACTCAAATAAATGTATGAGTTTCAGCCTCATCTGAGTGTGGAAGTGTTGGGGGTGGAGGTGAACAACCACCAAATCCATTTGGGTGCCCTTTCGGTGTCTTGAAAACCTATGCAAGTGACCCTTTTAGCCCAAAAAAACCTCTTCTCCAACTTGTGACAGCCCTAGACACCAAAAAGAAAATTTCAAAGGGGAATAGGGTGTGGTTGTGTCCAAGGTTACACAGGGACGCGTCCCCTGCCCCAAAACCCCCTGTCCTCGTCCCCTGTCGTCCCAGGGATGGAGGGACGCAAAGAGGACGTCCCCTTGCCCTCCCCGAAAATGCAAAATCCATCGGAAACACCAGGAAACATTTCCTTCACTTTGGGGACGTTTCCCCATCCCCGATATGGATTGGGGACGGTTCCCTGTACTAAGGATGGCTAGCCGTCCCCCCTAGGCTGCAAGTCAAAACATATTAAAAAATAATAATAAAATGATTTTTTAAGGGTTTGGTTCCTTCGTGCAGGGCCCACCAACTGTTTAATGTTTTAATTGTTTGGGCTAAAGTCTGAAAAAGAATAAATATTAAATCTTTTGATTTTATCGGGCTCTTTTCATTTCTCACGGCAAGGCTACCATTGGATGATCCACTCTTGCCAGAGGATGATAGTGACTCAAATAGTTCTGAGTCTTTGGATATTCATGGCCCAAATGAGGCTTAATTTCAGACTGTTGTATCTAATATTTTGATTTTCATGTTTGAACTTTGAGACTTCTGGATACATGTTTGTGACATTTGGATATTGATAGACCATGGTTTTATTGATGTTTGATACTGCTGTGATAAATTTTATAATGCTTTAATGATATTTTTTATGTTGTTATAGTACTACTCTCGCGATTTACTTACATATTGATATTGTTGTTATCAATTATTAATTTATTGACATATCTATCTCTCTTTCCCTCTCTCTCTCTCTAATATATTAATAAATTTTGAAAAAATCATATATATATATATATATATATTGATTGTATGTCGCCTTCCCCTAAAAATTGCCCCTTAGGAAACGTCCCGGAAACGCGTTCCCTGCCGTCCCCCCATCCCCGTCCCCGACAGGCCGTGGAACATAGGTTGTGTCACATTTGCAAAAAAAAATTTCGAGGGGGCTACACAAGGGTATCGTCTCATTGGGTGTTACAGGTCGTGCGGAATGAGAAGGTAGAGGCTTGTAGATTGCACATGGAGGCAGAAATGAGGTCTAAACGTGTGACAATGCGAATACATTCTTTAGGACAATCATCTATGCCTATGCCATTCATGTTTGGTAGTGGTAGTAGTGATATTGCCACAAAAGGAAAGATGGAGATTAGTGGTAGTGAGAAGCCAAGGACAGTTATAAGTATGTTTAATGTGCAAGCATGGGATGCAACAGAGTCTTCCATTGCCAAAAAAATTTATGCCCATTCCATCCCATTTCATGTGGCCCATTCCTCTTACTTTAAACAAATGATCAAAGTTGTAGCCTATATTGGTCCCTCATTTGTCCCTTCTAGACAAAAAATATTCAAGGTTAATCTGCTAATGGAGGATATGAGGCAAACTTGGATTATGATAGTTGTTTTATTGCGATGGATGGGTAGATCGATATTAGACATCGACCACTCATCAATATCATAGTCACATGCTCAATCGATTCTTATTTTCTTGAGCTGTGAATTGTTAAGGGAAGCATAAAGATGTAGACTTCCAATTTAGCATTTTGAGAGTGGCCATGGAGGAGGTTGGGGCCTCAAATGTTGTACGGCTGGTCAATGATTCAGCACATGTGTGCAAATTGGTTGGGATGATGGTAGAAGGTGCTTATAAGCACATCTTTTGGACCCCATGTTGTGTTCATGCATTGAACAATGCATTGAAAGACATAGGAAAAATAGATTGGGTGATGCAAGTGGTGGTAGAAGCTAGAGATATTCAAATGTTCATTTGCAACCACCACACCTCACTTGCTCTCATCAAGACATTTTCAAAGAAGGAATTCCTCAAACTTGTTGAGATAAGCTATGTCAATTACTTCATTTTGTTAGAGAGGATGCTTAAGGTGCATGAGCCTCTAAACTTGATGATGGTGAATTCAAAGTGGAGTAGATGACCTAATTCAAGCTCTACTAAAGGAAAAGCCACCAAACAAAGGGTCCGTGATGATGACTGGTGGTCCATTGTGAGGTAAGACATTGCTGATTTTATTAAATATTAAATATTAAATTGTTAATTTTCATATTAAATTTCTGATTTTAATATTTTAATTTTATTGTTCAATGTTTCAAATTTCGAAGCTTCTAACTTGTCAATTAATTCTTTTGAACTTATTGTTTACATTTTGCAGACATGTTTGCTCTTTCATCTCACCTATTGTAGATGTCATTAGATATGTTGATATGGACCCTCCTAGTCTTGGAGAAATATATGAGACATTTGACAACATGTTTGGAAAAATAAAGCAAACCATTTTGGCTAAGGATCCTACTTTGGAGTTAAATGAGCAGCATATTAAGCCCATTGTGATACAGAGGTGGAACACAATGAACACCCCACTTCATATGGCAACCTTAACTATAAATCCTAAATGGCATGCGCCAAAGGCCAGAACGATGCCTCCTTGTGATGACGAAGAGGTTAAAGAAGGTCTAATAAAGGCCCCTCAAAAGATATATTCAATTGAAGAGTCTACAATACTTTGCACAAAATGGCTTGCCTTCACAAATATTTGTGGTCCAACATTCAATAAAATAGAGGCAAAGATCGATAGAGCTCATTAGATCAAACTGACCCTATTGGATGGTGTACATGGCATGGGAAGAATACACCACAATTGAGGATGCTTGCCATTCGCTTCCTTTCATAGGTTGTGAGTTCCTTTGCTACAGAGAGGAATTGGTCCAATATGACTTTATCCACTCCTTCAAGAGGAATAGACTTACCTCTAAACAAGCGAAGAAGATAGTGGCCATGCATAGTGCTCTCTGACCTCAAGATTGTTAAACTCCAGAGTATCAACAGATTCCGACTTTACGATGGGATGTTGGGATGAGGTAGACCCTCAAAGTGGCAATGACTCAAAGGAGGACTCCAATTTTGATGCAGTGTTGAGAGATGCAAATTAGGGGCAGCAGTGTACTTTTTTTTGTATTTTCATATTGTAATTGAAAGTGAAACTTGCAGCCTTTGGGCATTTTGTTGTAACTTGTATACTATTTTTTTAAGATCACATGCATATTGACAATGCATTATGAAAGCAATTTCAATTAAGTTTTCAAGTTTTGACATTTGTTAATCTGTTTGACAATTTGACTCTCACATGAACTCTCAATTCAACACAAATGTAATGTATTAAGGTTTTATATTGTATATATGAATTCTTTATCAATGTTAGCATATGAATATTTAATAAATTCTATATATTTTAAACTTTCCCTATTTTTATTTAGCCGTCCCCTTTGCCATCCCTTACCATCCCCAAAAATGGCCCAAAAAATCTCCATCCCTTAAACTCGCCCCCCCATCCCTGTCCTCGAAACTTGGGTTAACATAGGTATTATGTATATTTAAATAATATTAATTAAAGTATTGTAGCATTTCAAAATTTCAATATGGTATCACAGCTTGAAGGAATTGGCATAGACGGTCTACAAAACAAGTTTTTGCTATAATAATGCTTCTATTTTCTTGAAAAAACTTAAGCTTAGAATTGGTCAAATTGCAATCAAGAATTGGTCTTTTGTTGATAATAAACATGTGGCTATCATAGTTGAATATAATGTCCGTTTTTTTTTTCTTTTTTTCCCTTAATATAATAAAACCTTACTCGTAGCAACTTGCACAATCAATTATCGATAAGAATTTTCTGATTATAGTACTAACTTAATGGTTGTGGTTAAATTTGATTTTTATTGTTTTGGACACTCAAAAATCGGCTTAGATTTATGTCAAATATTTGCTCTTATAAAATTATTGAATTACTCGGAGTCTACACACTAAAATGCCTTCGGGAAATAACTTCCAATTTACATAAGTCAAGGGTTTTCGTCCACCAACTCTGCAAGGAAAAGAAAAGGGTTTTCATCCTTCAATTTTCAAGCCTAGAGGGGTTTCATCATCAGGATGTTGAAACACAATCTCTGCTCCACAGGAAATAAAATCAAATCTATAAAGATGTCTTCAATGATGCTTTCCATCCTCTTTGCTTGACTTCTTTTATATCCTCCTCTTCCAAAGGATGCCATGCTTCATTTGTCCTTTAGCAACAAATTAAATTTTGTCTCTCCTAAAAATAGGTGTTGCCCATGATTTGGTTTAAACTATTTTTTCTTTCATAAACATCTTAATGAATGGTGGTGGTCTTAGGACAACAAGACTATAGGAAATTAAAAACCCAACACTGTATAGGGAAAAGGCCACCCCCTTAATATAAAATTGAGGGGGCATTACAATCCGCCATTCTCGAAGTTAATTTTCCTCAAGCAGTTGTAAATTAGGATGTTGAAGAACTTCCTCACTTTCCCATGTGGCATCTTCTTCAGGAAGATTTTTCCATTGAACTAGATATTTTGTTGGTTTATTTCTTAGTTTCCTTTCTCTAGAATTTATAATGGCTTTAACAATTAAGATCAACTTCCATTCATCATCCAATGGGGGTTAGCTCTAACAAAGGAATGATTTGAATTCCAAAAGCTCTTTTTCGACAAGACATGAAAAACATTATGAATCTTACTATTTTTTGGTAATTCCAATTTGTATCCAACCTCTCCAACTTGTCGTTTGATTCTATAAGGGCTATAGATCCTTGGTTTCAATTTCTTTGCTTTACTCCCTTTTAGCAAAAATTGCCTATAAGGTTGTAGTCTCAAAAAAACCATATCCCCTACTTCAAATGTTCTCTCAGTTCAATGTTGATCAAAATATATTTTTTGTTGATTTTGTGCTTTGAGTGATCTAAGAAGTTCTTGGCTTTGCTTAACTACATCTTTTTCCCTTGGTACTCTACTATTTGCAATAACCAAATCCACAAATGATATGGCACTATAACCATATAAGGCTTTAAAAGGTGTCAGTCCAATGGACATATGGTATGCAGTATTGTAACAATACTCCCCTAAATAGAGCCATTTTGTCCAAGTTGTTTGATATCTAGCTACATAGTTTCACAAATAGCCTTCAATCCACTTGTTGACTATTTCTATTTCCCATCAGTCTACGGATGGTAACTAGTACCTGGTGATATTTCAGTTTATGTTAGATGAAAGAGTTCTTGCCATAACAAATTGAGGAACTAACTATCTCTATCACTTTTTATGTGTTTTGGCAACACATGTAATCTAAAAACCTCTTTGAAAAATAATTCAACTACTTGAGGTGCCTTAAACTCCATTGATATGGCAAAGAAATAACCATAATTAGTAAGTCTATCAACCACCACATATATACAATCTTTACCATGTGACTTAGGGAGTCCCACAATGAGTTCCATAGATATACTTTCCCATTTCTAGTTTGGAATTGGTAATGGTTATAATAACCCTAAGGGAAAGACATGTTCTATTTTATTTTGTTAGTAGATAAGGCACTCTTTGACGTGCTTAAGTACTCTCCTTTGAGACCCTTCCATGAAAATCTCTCCCTAATTTGTCGATAGGTCTTAAAGTAACCTTGATGTCTTGCCAAGGGAATGCCATGTGCAGGCTCTAAAATCTTATTCTTGATCTTTGATCTTGGACTAAGATAAAAATAAATCTTCATGTAGAATAAGGTCATCTACTACCTTATATATTTCATCATGGATCTTCCCTTCCAAAATGTTTGTAGCAAATGTGTCTTTCCCATATTCTATTATTAGTTTAGCTTTCCAATCAAGATAAATTTGTGACAATAAACATAATTAAGGCCTTCTTGTTAGAGCATCAACTACCACATTTTTCTTACCTTTGACATATTCAATGTCAAAGTCATAGGCTTGAATCTTGCTTACCCATTTTTGTTGTATGTCATTTAGGTCTCTTTGGTTAAGGGAAAACTTCAAACTATTATGGTTTGTTTTAGCAACAAACTAGATATTGTCTAAATTTGTCTAGGTCATGCATCATAGCTAACTATTCCTTTCATAGATTGAATAACTCTCTTCAATGTCCTTTAATTTTCGGCTTTCAAAGGCTATTGGACATCCCTTTTGCATTAATATTGCCTCAACTCTTTCACCTAATGCATCATATTTTAGGGGAAATGAAAGTGAGAAATCCTTAGTAGCAAGTACAGGAGATGAGCATACTACTTCCTTGAGTTTATTAAAGGCTTGTTGAGTCACTTCTATCCATGCAAATGCTCCCTTCTTAGTTAAATCTGTCAATGGAGTGGCTAATTGAGATAAACCTCTGACAAATCTTCTATAATAGCTTCAAAGCCCAAAGAATCCTCTTGATTGAGTTAAATTGGTTGGTCGGGGCCAATTTAAAATGGCCTGTATCTTTTGCTAATCGACTTTCACCCCTTGAGCATTAATGGCCCTGAGATGGAGAGATTTGTTGATACATGGGATGTTGATGAGGATGATATTATTCATGAAAATGATGATTTATGTGTTTATCCTAAATAGAAAATCTATGTTAATCCAAACTCAAATTTGGATTTTGGTTTAGTGTCTCAAAATGTATTATTAGTTCTTATAGAGATATTTTGTATCATAATAAAGCACACTTATCAAAATCCAAAAGAGTCAAGAAAAAGAATTGTCTCAATTGTAATTGGACACACTATTGCTTGTACACAATATCAATCTTAGGGGGGATGGGGAGGAGACGCATCCTAAAACTAAGCCTTAAAGCCAAATTCACTAAGTAGCAAATCTATTGGAGGATAGAGGCACAAGTGGTTGGAGGACAAGCAACACAAGGTCCTTAGTCACTAGCGACAAGACTGTGAAATTGTGTTAGTGGCAAAATTGTTTGTGACAAAATAACTAAAGCTAAGATTCGTTCCTAGGTGGTAATAATAGTTGTCTCGTATTGTTTGTGATTAGAGTGGCAGTGATCTATTACGATGGTTGCATACACAAAAACAAGGACTTAGTCCTCAAACTTTTTATGTTGTACAATATTCTATTTGTATTTGTGATTGGATGTGTTTGTCCACAATCACATTTGTTGAGTGATAGTGACTATATATGTTTGTCCCCGATCACATTTGTTGGGTGATTATTGATTGGATGTGTTTATCCCCAATCATAATTGTTGTGAACAAAGTGGATGTCCCTGCTCATAACTGATGATGGATAGATGTGTTTGTAATGTCCCTCTTAAGTTTTCCTTAATTTGCTTTGAATATAATTTAATAGTATTTTACATAATTAGTACAAATAAAAAAACCTTATGATTCATAAATTTCTGCGAATAATTAATTCTATAAATCAGATTTAATAGTCAGAAAATAGTTTAGAATGATCAAATTGTATCCTTCCAATAGTTGGTAAAATAGTCCATTTTCTGTAGTGATTTATCTTCAAAGGAATGTCTTTGAAATCTCTCTAAATTTGATTGAATCAAGGGTTTTCGTCCACTAATTCAGTAATGGAAATAAGGAGGTGGGCGGGGGAGGGGGCAAGGGGTTTGTCCTCTAATTTCAGACCTTGAGGGGTTTCATCCTCAAGTTGCTGAGCCAAAGTCCATGCTCCATAAGGACTAATAATTAGATATAAAATGTATTCAATGTTGATGCTCCTTCTTTCTTGGTCTCTCTTAAATACCCTTTTCTTCCAATAGACATAACCCTTCACACGCCCCTTGATATTATTAAAAATAAACATTAATTATAATTTTATTTTATCTTATTACTTAACCTTTGTTTGGACATAGTTTAAGTTTGAAGATGGGGCATTACAGTGTTTGTTCCTATCCAAATTTGTTGCATGACCTCAGATGGATGTGTTTGTCCCTATCCTTGGTTCCATGGGTAGATGTGTTTGTCTCTATACTTGGATAAAGTCCACTAAGGTCAATCCTAATGAAGCAACATAGAGATATGAGTTACACTATTGTTTTATCACAAGCAGATGTGTATATCCCTACTCTTACTTTGTGTTTTTTCATGAACTACTGCACCTGTTCATCAAGTGTTGTTAGTCCATCTATTCCCATTTGGAGAATGATGTAATAAAAGGTGGTGTTAGGAATATTACATCATTAGGTTTATTACTATGTTTGTTAATACAAACATTAGAATATCATATGTGTGAAATATAATTTGTAATTAGTTGTATGAGTGTTTTTAGGGTTATGAGTTGTTAGAAACTTAGAAGAACTCATTTATGTAAAGGAGTTGTTATAGGAGATATAACAACTCTCCTATAATATAGAAAAAGTAAGTCCTCTAAATCAGTAGTATGTATTATTGAATGAATAATATCACTGATGAATTGTAGCATTTCCAAAATTTGATGCTAGTTAATTTCAATGTTTGATGCCCATTTCTCAATTATTTCAGCATTGGAATAGGAAGCGAATTCAATACTAGAATCAACATGGCCTTCAAAGGCCCATGTTTATGTGCCAAACATCATGATTCAAAGGCAAACTATTCAATGCACAATGAAAAATTCATCATAAGTTATATTTAATTTATCAATATTTTAAAATATTATGTAATCCAGCTTCTTTTTTATTTTTATTTTAAGTAATTCTTGGTTCGAGAAATGCCAGATTTTGTCCATGTTGGTGTATTTTTCCCATTAATAATTAAAGCAACAGAAGTAGCACCGAAAACCTATCCATACTTTAAAAAAAACGGAGAAATAAAAGTTGAGAACTTTAGTACGCAAAATAGAAAGAAATTTATTACTCACAAGATGGAAGTTAAAAGATAGGGTGATTCACCAAATTTATTAAAAAAAAGAAAAAGAAAAAAGAAAAAAGATATAAACACTGGATGAAATTAAGCAAATACGCAGACTGATAGAGCATGGTGCATCTCACCTCGACGGGCATGGCCAGCTTGCTGCCGCCGAGGCCCTCCACCAGCTTCGATTCGTCCACCACAACAACAAATTTGGAGGAGGCAGCTTCGACCATCTTTTCGCGGAGAAGAGCACCGCCGCGACCCTTGACCAGGTTCAGCTCCGGATCGACCTCGTCGGCACCGTCAATGGCCAGGTCGATCTTCGGGTGCTCGTCCAGTACGGACAAAGGAATTCCCAGCGAGGCCGCCTGCTCTGCCGTCCGCTTTGACGTGGGGATGCCAACTATGTCCTTGAGTGCGCCAGATTTCATCAACTCGCCGATTTTGGCAACCACGAAGGCGGCAGTGGAGCCTGTGCCGAGACCCAACACCATGCCGCTTTCGACGTATTCCACGGCCTTGTCAGCCGCCAGTTTCTTCAGGTCGTCCTGCGTGACGACCTTGCTTGCTGCCATGGCTTTAACGCTTAGCCTCGGCCGGTTTGTTGACAAAAAACACTTAGATTTGAATGCCCGAAACCCCGTGTTATTATTGGAGATGCATTTGCTTGAGAGGGCGGGCGCGACGGAGAGAGCGTTAAGCGCTGCTGCCGCCATGGCAAATGCAAGAAAGCAAGTGGAGAAAGGAATGGAATATTGCACCTATGAAGATTGAGCTGAGTTGGAGGATGATGCCCTTCCATCCACAGTGACGCTATCCCCAATTTCGACGATGGATTAAAGTGCACGGTTCCAATCTTTCGCATCTGTTGGTAGGTAGGGGAGAGGGGCCCAAAGTAGGGGGGAGCATGGGACGGAAGTAGTGCCACTGGGGCCCCACATTAGATCTGATTAATATGTAAATGGAAAACAATTTTCACCCACAAAATCAACAAGGGTACATGTATCACTCTACCGTCAAAATTGTATTATAATCAATGAATATTTGTCACATACACAAATAGATATTCACAGTCTTATATTTCAGAGAATATTCAAAGCACATCTGACACCACAAACATACAAGCCATATTGTTTGTTACTGGCCCGCAGCTTTAAAACATACACCCAAAATATAAAATTAGTATAACCCAAGCTCCCCTATAATGACACCACTTGCATTACATCACAGCCAACTTTTTGATAGTTGGGATGCCACGATAACAACTACGAGCTAAGAATGTTCCATCACCAAATCCAATCCAGTCGAACCCCCATCCCACTTGCCCACCAACACAACACTCAGATGAAAAATAATCATTCATATGTGTCTCATCTATCAAATTGAACTCTCTACTACTGATTCCTCCTCCTTTTTTGCCACTTGCAACTACCAAAACAATGGTGTTAAAGCCACCAAAATCTCATGTCAAGAAAACAAGGATTGCACGCTATTAATACATACAAACTCTACAATTAAAGGCATTCGATGAAAAATTCAAATTTGAAAATAAAAGGACAGGAATTAAAGACTCCATACCAAACCAACATTGAACATATAAGGAGATTTTCAAATTAAAAAATGCATTATTCAATCTCTTGCAATTTCCATTTAGCACGTCCCACTTTCATTTTCAGTTATACAATTTTCTCTAGAAATATAAAGAAAGTCCAGAGGCAGCAGCAACAACACCCTAAGAAGCTACCGATATTCTACTACTACAAATTATTTATGCCTATAGATGCCAATATGTTGTATGTTATGAATATGTTGTCCACAAATCTATAAATATTTGGGGTTTCATACTGATGCTATTTACATTGGTTTTTTCATTTATGTTCTTTATGCTTGGGAATGCAAATATGTTGTATGCGATGTCAATTTTTGTCACATTTACTTGTAACTCAATATCTGGAGTTAGAACTTACAGTTTATATGAATGTCAAGTCATTTCAGTTCAAGTTTAGGGTTTCACTGGTTTTCGTTTCCTCTCTACTCATCCATGCACGACGTTTACTCTGCATTGTGCATTTCAATATATTGTGTTATTCAATATCTTGCGTTATTCATTGCACGATGTTTACTCTACATTGTGTTTTTCATAGTTGCTTCTTTATATGAAATATGAAATGGGTTTGACTGGTTTAAATATTTTTTCATTACTATTAGACTTGTTCGACGAAATATGGAAAGGGTTTGAATGGTTTTCAGCCATGCACTTGTATTTGTGTGTTCGTCATTGCACAAAGTTTAACTCTGCAATTTGTTTTTTACATTTGTTTGTTATTCCAAAATACGGAAATGGATACAATATATCACATTGCATATTGTTTGTTATAATTGACTATTACTAGGAAATATTCATAAGGTTTTAATGTTTATCATTTCGAGGGTTTTTGCCATGCACTTGCATTCGTGTCTTGCTCATTGCACAGACTTTAACTATGCAATTTGCTTATAATATTCTCATGTTATTCCAAAATATGAAAATGGTATGACTAGTTTTCATTTCAAAGATATTTTGGCATGTTTATGTATTATTTTGTTCTTCCATGCATAATAGTTTTGTCTGTGAAATACTTTTTTCATTTGATTGTTACTACCAAACATGGAAAGGGTTTCACTAATTCACAATTACAAGGTTTTCTACCATGCACTTGTATTCCTTTGTTTAACAATGCACAAACTTTAACTCTGCAATTTGCCTTTAATATTTGTTTGTTATTCCCAAATATGAAAATGGATTCACTTGTTTTCATTTCGAATATATTCTGCATGTAATCGTATTGTTTTGTTCTTATATATGTGTTTGTCTATATATTTATGAAAACCAATCATACCATATATATATATGGAAATATGTTTGTATTATTTTGTTCTTCCATGCACAATAGTTTTGTCTGCAAATTTTTTTTTTTATTTCATTATTATTACCAAACATGGAACGGGTTTCACTGATTCACAATTACAGGGTTTTCTGTCATGCACTTGTATTCCTCTCTTTGACAATGCACAAACTAACTCTGCAATTTGTCTTTAATATTTGTTTGTTATTCCCAAATATGAAAATAGATTGACTTGTTTTCATTTCAAAGATATTCTACCATGCAATTATGTTATTCTATTCTTATATATGTATTTGTCTATATATATTGTGGACACGAAAAAAATATCACTTTTTGCTTGCTTGCTATGAGAATAATTCATGATAAATTGGACTTAATATTGCCTTGGTCTAGTGTTGTGAGGTGTTTTACACATCCATATTAGGTCTTGGACCCTTGCAAATTGAATAAAATGCATGTCTTATAAAGGTGTTGTAAAGAATTGTAAATGACTTTCACACTTTTCTAGACTTTTTATTAAACATTTAAGTCTAATGGTCCTTTCTCCCCTCCAACTTTTGAATTAAATATTATTCAAAAGTTAGTTTTTTCCTCTTCTTTTATAATTAAATAATCATTTTAATTATTTAATTATTCATTAGCCTTCTCTCTCTATAATTAAATAAATGTTATATTTATTTAATTATTTATCATTTCTTTATCCCCCCATTTAACTATATAATTTGTTCTCGTCTTTCTTTTTAAATAAATAAAATTAATATTTTATTTATTTCTCCTATGTTGGTCGCCTAAATTAAATAATCTTTATTATTTAATTTCTCCTATTACCTCTTTTTCTATGCAAATCTTATCTTCCACCTCAAGTCTTTATCTATCCATGTCTTTGTTTTCTCAATTAACCTTCACCCTTGATTAAATTATTTTCTAAATTTAATCTTGGCCCTTGATCATGATCCTTATTCTAGCCATTCACTTAACTCTCCTCTATAAAAGGAGACTTTTAAACCCTAATTCATAATTCATTCATTCATAAAACAATCACCATTCATCATTCATTCTCCATCACAAGTCAAACAAGCTAGGGTTTAGCATTCTAAGTCATCAAGATAGCTTTCTAAGGCATTTAAAAGCAAGATTATTCATCCATTGTTGCAAAAATTCAAGCTCCATCATCATGGAAAGTTTCTAATTGCATTGTTTCATGTTTGCATCATGCTTCATTACTTTATTTCATCATTTTTGTTTAATTACCTAAACAAGATTTGACCAAGGCAAACCCCCAATCCCTAACAATCAACATTTTATCTTTCTTCCTTTGTGTGATTGTAGATGATGGCTTGAACATGATTGAAGAATAGGTTTCAAACTTGTTGAAGTCATCTCCCTTTTGGAAAGGTCAAAATATTCACAAAAAGTCACTTTCAGGCCCAAATTTGGTAGTTTTAGAACCGAACACCTAGAAGAACAGAAAGAGCAGACCGAGAAATTCTGACTCCACTTTTGGATTTTCAGAAAAGCCAAAGTGGACTAAGTCACCATCAATGGTGACTTAGTCCCACTATACCTATTTTCAAAAGTTTCTGTAGATTTGGATACCCATTTGGCTGAAACGGGCTCTTGTGCAATTTTCTAGATCTGGGACTAAGTCGCCTAGCTTGGCGTAAGTGTCTTAGTTGGCTTCTGCATTAGGATTTCCAGGATTCCAGACCTCCATTTTATCCTTCTTTAGTTTTCATGTACACACCTTCAGTTTCATTAGTTTATGTTATAGTTTACTGCCATTTCTGGGTCAATTTGCATATCACAGTGTGTTTTCAAACATCTTGCATTTCATTAGCTTTGTATTAATAATAAATATATTTCATTAGTTTATTGCATTTAGAACATTACATCTAGGCATATTTCATTCATCTTTGCATTGATTTTGAGTATAGATATTGTCCATTTTGGCACATCTTTCTCCTTTTAGGTGAAAAACCCTAGAAGTGCAAGAAAGCATTAGGAAGCCAAAATCTTTGTTTACATTTTGGTGAACCTAACTTTTGAATCCTTTCTTTTCTGATTTTGGAGTCCATCATCATCCTAGACTTAGCTTGTATTAACATTGCATTGCATTTTGCATTAGTTAATTTGCATTCTAGGGTTTTCAAATTTTGCATTAGTGAAAGTGCATATAGTTTGCATTTTTGCATTCCAAATCATTGAAAAATATCTAAAAACTACATTTTCCTTTAGTATTCAAGTCATACAAACTAAAAAGCGTCAAAATCAATTGAAAATTTCTGAAAATTTTGAAAAAACCCTAACTGGGACTAATTCACCATTTTGGGGGACTTTGTCCCAGTCCAGATTTTTCATTGTCTGTTACATCATCAGAAACCTTATTTTTGTGCTTCCTAAGCCTCCTAGTATCATATACTATAAGTCTGGAAAGTTTCAGGAACATTTTTTTTATGCATCTGACTCAAAAACATCAATTTACGGTAGTCATTTTTCAAATCATTTCAATTCCAAACATCATTAGATCTTAAAATGTTCACATTTCTGAAATTTTGCATAACATGGCTAAAAGTACTTTTCACTTTTGCATACACAATGTTTCTATTCATAAAAATTTGCATAAATTTGATAAAAGTTATTTTCATTCTCGAATATGCATTGTTTGCATTCTTAAAGTTTTGTATTCATTGGACAAAAGTGTTTTGTATCTTTGGATATACATTGTTTACATTGTTGAAACATTACATGAAATGGTTACATGTGTTTTTCATTTTTGTTCAAACAATGTTAGTGTCTCACATATTTAGACATGTTAAGAAATATTTCCTATCCTCTCCCTATGAGAGTGTTTTAATAAAAGAGAATACAACCTTGGACATTCCTAACAATCATATTTGTTCCTCTCCTAATATCTCTCCTATTGGTGATGAAGATATTTTGGTAGAAGAACCAATCAATGAGAGTTTTGAAAATCCTAGTTGTTTCTCTCCTCTTACCTCTCTTAGTGGACAAGACATTGATGAACAAGACAACACAACCATAGGTAATCATGACAATAACATTTCTCTTTCTCCTAGTATCTCTCATAGTTGTGAAGAAGATACGTTGATGTTAGAAAACACAATCAATGAAGGTCATGAGTATCTTAGTTGTCCCCCTTCTCCTAGGGAAACCCTTATTGAGCAAGAAAATTCAACCATTGATCATTCCCCTACTTGTGATGATATCCTTTTAGAAGAACCTACCTTTGAATTGTAGGAGTTTAGGTGAACTCCTCAAACACCCCAGAATCACTTGCAAGACAAAACTTCCACAAGAGAGAAATGACAGAAATATCATGCTATGATTAAGATGCAAGGATGCCAAATTGAATATGACATGATTACAAATGTACAAAATGCCTGAATATATAGGCATGAGTGAAAACCTCAGATGCAAGAGATGTTGCCATGTGTCTTGATCTAACAACATGTGAACCCTATCTAGAAAATTATTAAATTTTGAGATAAGTTCTAGAAGGACAATTCATCTTCTAGAAGGAATCTTATCCCACCAAACAAGGAAGAAAATATTGTCCCATTTATTTATGATTTATCTAATAATGCAACCTAGGAATTAACTAATTAAATGCAAGACCTAAGTTAACTTATGCTAGTGTAATAATTAATTAATTAATTAATTACACTAACATGAATGTCAAGAAAATTTGGCTTGTAGTTCTCCTAAAAACTCTCCTCCTAGGGAGAATATCATGATGCAAGAAACTGTGAACATTGACTCATATCACTTCAAACACTAAACTTTCCCTAGGTGAAGATAATAAAGTGACATTAGAATCCCCTTCACTAACAAGTCATGCAAATAAAGACAAGATTCTTAAGGTTATGACGACACAAGTGGGATCTCCTTTAATTATTGAGCTTCCTAAGTCACCTCCCACTAGTGAATCGCACAAAAAATTAAGAGATGTCTTGAAATCCATGATGCAATCTAATCATAACAATGTTTTGCAGCTGCTAAGTTGTAACTTAGTGACTCAAACATATAGGGGACCACACAACACTCCTACTCCATTACCCTTTCTTCCACATAGAGTACCTAGTGTTGATGACCTTAAAAAGGCTCCTGCTAATATATCTGTATGGCAACTCATTCAACTCTCACTTACATTCAAATATCTATTTCATGAAATGTTGCAAATACAGAAGGAGGAGATCCAATCTTACATAAAATCGCATAATGTAACATCCTCCTCTCGTCCCATGCAAGTCACCCAATCAGAAATCACATTCCTTAAACATGAATTACCCTCACTTGAGATTCAAAACAAGAATGACCCCTTGATGATAAAGGTGATCATTAAAAAAACTTTAATCAGGAACACCCTCGTTGACAATGGAGCAAAAATTAATGTTTGTAGCACGGACCTCCTTTACACATGAAGCACATCGACATATCATACTCTTTCAAGAAAATTTAGGGTTACCTCCCTTCTCTCCAATTTCATCTAAAGCTTTAAACAACAAAATTCAACATCTCAAGGAGTGTGGTACTCTTCCTTGTGTGGAAGCACCTAATTCCTCTAACTTATACGAACTTTCATCCTATTTGGCTCATCCTTGTCCTCCACTAAGTGGGGGAAAGGGGTTTGGTAGCCTTGTCCTCATATGTCACTTGGTGTTGCCTCTTTTGGCTAGTCGTTAACATTTCATAAACATATAAGAGCAAGCTTGGGATGTGGACGACATGCCTTAAGATGGCTTGCACGTGACATACTACCTTTTCATGATGAAGCTTATAGGAAACATATGACTTGGCATAGGGCTTTCTGAGTAAGCTCTCATGTCTTCTTCTTCTACTTTAAAGCAATTACTCACAGTAATGGTGTTAGCAACCACTTTAAAGTGGGGGCATACATCGACACTCACATTTCATTGTGTGATTTTCTTTTTCTTGCGATCTCCTCTCTTGGAAACATTAGGTACAATGTTGCCCAGGATGAGACCTTGCATTTGTCCTCTCTTGGAAACAAAATGAGACCATTTGCACCTTTCCTCTCTTGGAAACATTAAGCACAATGTTCCCTAAGATGAGACCTAGCATGAACTAAGCAAAATCCCTTTGAACATTTCTTAAACCATTTTTTATTTACAATGTCTATGAATGTCAAGCATACAAAGTTTTGCTTACCTCATAGAGCTCGAAAAATCATTTTTGTGTGGTACCTTATTAAATTTATCAGGAGGTATAACTTTGGTATGGTTGAGTGGGAAGCCCATTTTGAGGCGTGACTTTCCCCATAGCTACCTATGTGTGTGTGAGTGCATACCAACCATGAGTGTATGTTTCTCACCTTTTAGGACTTCTCACCCGGTGGATAGCCAAGAGTTCCGTCGCCTCAAAGTGAGTATGCATTTTTGGAAAAACAACCTAAATTTGATCCACAACGTGTTGGAAAAACGGTCGAAGCTTGATCCACCTTTTTTATTTTTTGTTCTTCTCTTCCTTCTAGTTACTGCCATTGCATGATAGCATGTCTTGTTTTGTTGCACCTTGTGCGTGTCCTTTTGCGCTTATGTTGGTATGACTTAGGATCTTGGATCCTAGGGGATTGACTGATGCCTTGATCTTTGTCATCCTTTGGCATCTGCATTGGTATGATTGGACCCTTTCTGAATGTCTACTTTAGTATGAGTTTGAAGCAGGTTCACCCTCTCACTAAAGTGGGGCTAACTGTGGACACGAAAAAAGTATCCCTTTTTGCTTGCTTGATATGGGAATAATTAATGATAAATTGGACTTAATATCGCCTTGGTCCAGTGTTGTGAGGTGTTTTACACATCCACATTAGGGCTTGGACCCTTGCAAATTGAATAAAATGCATGTCTTGTAAAGGTGTTGTAAAGAATTGTAAATGACTTTCACACTTTTCCAAACTTTTTATTAAGCATTTAAGTCTAATGGTCCTCCCCCCCCTACTTTTGAATTAAATATTATTCAAAAGTTAGTTTTTCCCTCTTCTTCTATAATTAAATAATTATTTTAATTATTTAATTATTCATTAGCCTTTTCTCTCTATAATTAAATAAAATATGTTATATTTATTTAATTATTTATCCTTTCTTTATCCCCCCCAATTAAATAATCATTTTTAATTATTTAATTATATAATTTATTCTCACCTTTCTTTTTAAATAAATAAAATTAATATTTTATTTATTTCTCCTATGTTGGTCACCTAAATTAAATAATATTTATTATTTAATTTCTCCTATTACCTCTTTTTCTGTTCAAATCTTATCTTCCACCTAAGTCTTTATCTATCCATGTCTTTCTTCTCTCAATTAACCTCCACCCTTGATTAAATTATTTTCTAATTTAATCTTGGCCCTTGATCATGATCCTTATTCTAGCCATTCACTTAAATCTCCTCTATAAAAGGAGATCTTTAAACCCTAATTCATAATTCAATCACTATTCATCATTCATTCTTCATCACAAGTCAAGCAAACTAGGGTTTTAGCATTCTAAGTCATCAAGATAGCTTTCTAAAGCATTCAAGAGCAAGATTCTTTATCCATTGTTGCAACAATTCAAGATCCATCATCATGGCAAGTTTCTAATTGCATTGTTTCATATTTCATGCTTCATTACTTTATTTCATCATTTTGGTTTAATTACCTAAACAAGGTTTGACCAAGGCAAACCTCCAATCCCTAACAATCAACATTTTCTCTTTCTTCCTTTGTGTGATCGTAGATTTAGGTGCTTGGATGGAATGGACATGATTGAAGAATAGGTTTCAAACTTGTTGAAGTCATCTCCCTATTGGCAAGGTCAAAATATTCACAAAAAACCACTTTCAGGCTCAAATTTGATAGTTTCATAATCAGACACCTGGAGGAACAAAAAGAGCAGACCGAGAGCTTCTAGCTCCACTTTCGGATTTTTAGAAAATCCAAAGTGGACTAATTCATCATCAGTGGCAACTTAGTCCCACTGTACCTATTTTTCAAAAGTTTCTATAGATTTGGATACCTATTTAGCTGAAACGAGCTCTTGTGCAGTTTTCTAGATCTGGGACTAAGTTGTCCAGCTTGGCGTAAGTGTTTCAATTGGCTTCTGCATCAAGTTTTTCAGGATTCCAAACCTCCATTTTATTCTTCTTCAGTTTCCAAGTACACACCTTCAGTCTCATTAGTTTATGTTATAGTTTAATTGCATTTCTAGGTCATTTTGCATATCATTGTGTGTTTTCAAACATTTTGCATTTCATTAGTTTTGTATTAATAATCAATATCTTTCATTAGTTTATTACATTTAGGACATTACATCTAGCATATTTCATTCATCTTTGCATTGATTTTGAGTGTAGACATTGCCCATTTTGGCCCATCTTTCTCCTTTTAGGTGAAAAACCCTAGAAGTGCAAGAAAGCATATATATATATTGTGCATGGAAGAACAAAATAATACATAGACATATTTCCACACATATACATATATATATAGTCGTATATGTATATATACGTAATTTTTTTATGTGATTGTTACTACGAAATTTGTTTTATATATTTATGTTTGCCTCCATGATTCACTGTTCGGCTCTACACTTGAGAAAGCTCCCTTTGTCTTTTAGTTGAGGTTCCACCTCACTACGCCTATACCATTGTCTTTTGTTTTGACAATATTTAACCAATGTTTGTTCATGTCTCACTAAACAGGTCTGCTCTAAGTCATTTCAATTCAAATAATAAAATTGAACAAATTATCAACATGCATATAGTCAATAAAAAATAATTGTTCATGCACAATAAAGACAATTGCATTACAAACTCTTCATAAAAACCAAGCAATGAATTGCAAAAATGTCAAGATGCACATTAAATAAATGCAAACTGTTCATTCACTATGACTTCAACAGTGTTCAATTATTGTTTTTTAAACTACTCCAAACATCTTTTTTAACACTTGCAGATGCAATCCAAAGGTAATATGAGGTCGAAACCAAAAAACAAGACTACAATGATAAAGTCACGTACATGGAAAGACACTGCAACAGTCCCTAATGTGCATCAACTAGTTGTAGAAGTAATCACCAATCCTAAACCTATTGAGGTTGTCCAGGAGGTTGTTCCATCTGCAATCAGGCTGGCAAGAGCATTAAAGGAAAGGAAATAGTCATCACAAGACATGGACAGGGCATTGGAGGATGTTGAAACAAATGGGATGTCGACGAGAGCTATTGCAAAGAAGTGGAAAATCCTAGCTACAACACTTAGCAATTGGTTAGGCGATCTGACAACTACTTCAAAGAAGGGTTCACCAACAGTCCTGAAAAAAGAGGAGGAGGGTCTAATTGTAAAGTGGTACACAAATATGGAAGATGTTGGCCATGGGATTGAGATTATCAATCTCAAGCAAGAGGTTGCTCAGATATGCTAGACTAGACCCAACCCTTTTCATGGAGGGGCTGCCTAGAAAATTATGGTGGACTGGATTCAAGAAGCGCCATCCAAAATTGACCTTGTGCACAACTGAAGGTCTTGACAAAGACAAGGCGGTAAACCTTAGACCCGAAATAGTAGTTGAAGATTTTTAGAACGCTGATAGCAGCATATGAAAGTACCCTATACAGTCCTAATAGAATTTGGAACTGTGATTAAACGAGCATTCAAGTTAGAAGAAATGGAACAATGAGGGTCTTGGCACAATGAGGCAACAGGAATGTCTCCTACATCATTCCAAAAAGTAGAGAATGGATAACAATTCTTTGTTGTGTTAATGCATCTGGCCAAAGCATACTCGGTTTCTATTTGTTCAAGGGCAATACAAAGATAGAGAATTGCATTGTGAATTGTGAACCACATGCAACTATGGAAACCCAAGCACATGCTTGGATGACGAAGGAGCTTTTCTTTGACTGGATGGAACATTTCCATGTGTCAGTTCTTGGGGGTGTGTCACCTACTAATAGGCACCTATTGATTTTTTACGGCCATGGAAGTCATGTTGCATTATCAACTATCCAAGAGGCAAGGAGGTTAGGCATTGACCTCCTTACACTGACTGCTCATACTTTTCACGCGCTTCAGCCTTTGGATGTTAGTGTGTTTTCACCATTCAAGGCATATTTCAAAACAGAACAAGTTGAATTTCTCACTAGATTCCCCAATATTGATATCAGAAGGACAGAATTGGCAGAGTTAGGCAGCAAGGCACTGAGAAGAGTTATGACTCCATCCAACATAAAATTTGGCTTTAAAAGGATGGGGATATGGCCCCTTAATTCTGATGCACTCGTGGGTGACATGCATTCCAGCGAGACATATGAGACTGATAACACTGAGGAGCTTATGCAGTGCAGAACATCCTTAGTCTTTCGAGACTTGATGTTTCGACAGATGAATTGTCACAAACATTGCAGACTCCAACAGATACTCAAGTGCATGAAGGTGTAGAGCAACAACTTGAGGACATGGACAACCAGCCCGAATAAGAAGACATGGGGAATTTCACATTCCCATCTCCAACAGCCACACCTCCAGAACAAACAGTGCACTATTATGTAGATGGAAACAATGAAAGTCAAGGTACACCAGACCAGGAGGAGTTTATTGACTCCCAAGTCAATGAAACAATTCAAACCCAAATTGGTTCTCAGATCAGTAACTTCCTTAAGCTGCCAGTTCACAGAGTGAATGGAAGAATGAGAGAGTTTGTTGGTGGTGCTCTTCAGGTGAGCCAACAGTCTTAATTATTGACTGTTGACAGTTACATGACTCTCATAATGGAGTAGGAATGAAGAAAAAAAGAATTGGAAGAATTAAAAATCAGAGAGGCAACAAACTGAAGACAAAAAGGCAGCACAGATTCGAGCTTTGGAGTAGAAGGAACAAAGAAAAATTGAAAAGGAAATTGAGTGCAAGGAAAAAGAGCAGCTGAAATAGTTGCAAAGAAAGGAAAAAGAGCAGAAAAAGGAGCAAGAGAGGATACCAAAAGAACAAGAGAAGAAGGAAAGGGAGATCGAGGTTTCCCATAGAGCATTGATGCGAGACAGACGCTTAAGCAGTCCTGCAACTCCCTTATTTGATAATCATGGTTACTTTCAAGATATAACCAATAATAACATCCCTCTTTTTTTTGTGCAGGCAATGTGTGTTTGAGTTCCAACTTATCTCAAGTTAGTCAAGCGCTCAATTTCCAATTGGCCTGACTTCTTCACCACTAACCCCTTCAAATGTAAGTTGCACACAATTGACAAATGCAATTGTAAATCAATTTATGGCAAGTTTAAATGCAGCAATAGGAGACGAGAACACATCTCCAGATTCATTCCTTGGAGCATTCGATTGAGGTTGGGAGGGACCAATTGAAACAGTACCTTATATTTTGTTTTTGTTTTTTTGTTGTAGTTGGGGATACCATTTTCATTGTGTTGCATCTATATCGTTAATATATTTGAACTAAATTTGTTTATTAATGTGATACGAGTACCTTGGTTAACTTTGTGGGTGAAAACTGTTTTACAATTGCATATATTAAGGCGCTCTAGTGTGGGGCCCATTGACGACTATGTCAATACCTTTTTATGGTTTTCTTATAATCCACATATTAGAAAATATATTCTATGCAGATAATCTGTTTCAATTTTGTTTACAACAATTACAATGTTTATAATATCTATTCTACATTTGTGAAAGTATATTCAATGTTGATAATCTTATACAACATTTCATACAATACAGTTTATGCTGATAATGTAATATTTGAAATTGCATGTCAATACATTTCATATAGTCATTAAAAAGGTGTACTAGACATGTCTAAAATCCACAACACTTCATAACAAAATACTTGATGTAATCTATCCTTTTGTATATCAGTAGCTCAATTGAAATTTACTTTTAGGCTATAACTCTAAAAAAACTAACATGTTTCTATGTCTTATCTCAAGTTTATTTGTTTTAGTATATTATAGTTCACTCTTTTTCTGTGAATGGTAGAGATGGATGTGACCTATTTGACCTATATGATTGTAGCTCTCCCCTATTATTATGTTCATCATTGCACAAAATTTAAATCTGCAATTTAGTTATAATATTTGTTTGTTATCCCGAAATATGAAAATGGTTTGATTGGTTTTCATTTCGAGGATATATGTAGTGCATATATGTGCATACATATGTACATCATATCTATGTGCATACAAATGCACATGTATGTATATGTATGTACATATATATCAATGTGTATCTACATGTATATATACCTATTTGACCTATATATCAAAGTGTATCTATATATATATGTACAATACAATTGAACAATCAAATTGAACTATATATATACCAATGTGTATCCACATGTATCTATATATGTATCTACATATATATATGAACAATGCAATTGAACAATGTATATATATGTATCTACAAATATATCAATGTGTATCTACATGTATATATATGTATCTACGTATGTATCTACATATATATACATATATATGTCATGTACATATATATATACACAGATAAATAGATATATAGATACATACAATGATATATATATTGAAAGTTATAGTGTAGATATAGATAGAAATTAAATGAAAAGATTAAACCCATTAAAGTCACAATGATGCATGAAGAGAACCATATATTTCCTTGACAAATTGAGTGTATTTATGAACAAAAATATTGGAAGTGTTCATAAACACCCTAGACGCCATAAACATCATGGAGCACATTGTCGATGCACCTAGAACACAAAAGAACCTTCGATCTATAGATAATCACATAAAAATTTTAAATATTATGTTCAAAATCAACAACAAAATAAATAATAACCTTCAACTTAAGTAACACAACACACTTATAACAAAAAAAATAATTGTTAAGAAGAAAGAAGAGGGAATGACAGGAGACAATGGTACAACTTTAGTGAGGTTATAAACCTCACCTCTATGAATTGAAGATGGCCAATGGTATGGTGAATTTCCAACTCAATCCTGCAAACATCTATGAAAATAGTCATTAATAAAAAAAGTGTAGTTGGTGCAGGAGCACCTAAACACTTTTGTCAAAATTTGCTCATTTGATTGGTCATAGGGTGAGTCAAAGATAGCATAGGATAGAATAGTGGTGTTTTAAGTTTAATTACTCCAAATAAGGTCTAAAAATACCATTTGATGTGTAATTGGGTGGTTAAGAGTGATAGGTTTCAAGATGGGAAAAGTTGCAAAAAATGCAAATGTTGTTAAGTAAAAAATGCAACTTTTAGGGAATATTAAGGGTCATAGAATTTGAAAAAATAGTTATGGGCATTGAAAGTTGGAATTTGGATTGAAAACATGTATAAAATGCTCTAAGAGGCTTGTGTATGTTGGTTAGAGATTGTATTGAATCATTCTTATAAAATAAAACGTTATATTCTACAATTTTTTTTTGTTTTTTTGAACTTTCTTGATACTGTACAGATTCTTACAGGTGTTTAATGTCCTGAATATTTTTTTATTTAGTAGATGCAAGAGTTATCTTTCAAATGAGCCCATTTTGAGAGTCTAAAACTCACTTTTGTGGAAGATCTCTTCAAATTTTTGTAACAACCTGCACACAGTTTTGTAGGCCTGATTTTTGTTTAAATGATGTAAATGTCAATCCACCTACTGTTTTGATCTATTACTCGATGGATTGACACTGTTTGGTGGTAGGATAGGTGCTAATATTCTTTAGAAATAAAGGGAAGCAAGTTGTGTGGACTGGGATGATACCCTAGGGTTAAATAATGCATTTTTCCATGTGAAATGGTGGTGTCAAGATAGTGTTTTGATGAAATAGTGAAGGAACTAGTTTTGTGATGGATTTGTGACCATGTGCAGAGTATATGAAAGGTGTTTGATGCATTAGTTGTGTCAGGAAATCTTGGGTAATGTGAATTCCAATAAACCCTATAGATTTGGCTTGAAAAGGAGGGTTTTATGGTGCAGCGTCCTAGAGGACTTGGATCTATGTTTTGATCAATGAATTTGGTGTTTTGTAACACAATTTAACTCTGTTGATTGAGTTTGGGTCTAAACAGAGGAATTTAGAGGTACCTCCTTTGTTAATTTGGGCTAATTGAGTAGCCCTAAAACAAGGCAATCTAAAGACCTCTTCTATGTTGTGTCAAAGAATTCTTGGTGAATCTGTTGGGATGTTGTAAGGGGTTATGTTATGAGTCTCGTAGGATTTCTAGAAGGTATTTGAAATGCCTTCTCTAAAAGATATTGTGTAAAGTTGAGTCTTGAAGGCTACAAGCCTATTGGAAGAGTTTGGTTGAATTGAGTGTCTTGTGTTCAAGGGCAGATTTCTCTGTTTGAGATAGGTTATTTTGTGTTGGTTAGTAAGTTTCAACCACCTTGCTTACATCGTTAGTAAGGAAAGTGTTTATCTTAAAATAAGAAAGTATAGTATCCTTTAGTGTTTACCTTTGAAATGCAATCCACCATCACCAAGCCAATAATGAATTGAAATTGCACACCATCAAAGAAGATTGAAAAAGACACAAATTTACAACAAGTGTCAGCGGAATATACCATCATGTATAAAAGAATGAAACAAATAACTCCTAATGAATATACATTCAAGATATATGACATTCAAATTGAACAATAGAAATGATCAATTCAATTGAACAATCTAATTGAACAATGCAATTGAACAATAAAATTGAGCATTCCAATTGATCAATCGAATAGAACAATGCAATAGAACAATGCAATAGAACAATAACTTTTAACAATGCAAATAAACAATCAAATTGAACAATCCAATTGATCAATCCAATTGAATAATCCAATTGAACAATACAATTGAACCATCAAATTGAAGAATGCAATTGAACAATCCAATTGAACATTTGTACATGAGTTATACATATATACCAACTTATTTAGCACTTAAAGAAGATTGGGTGTAACAATCACAATCTATGGAACTGAAATGCATTGACATCCATAAATAGTGCAAGTTGAAACCCCAAATACTGAGTTACAGGGTGGTGGGTGACAAACATTGACAGTACATACAACTAATATATATTCCCACACATATAGAATTAAAAAAAACCCTGAAATTGAACTGAAATGTCTTGACATTCATAAATAGTGTAAGTTAAAACCCTAGATATTAAGTTACAGGTTATTGTGATAAACATTGACATCACATACAACATATTTGCATTCCATGGCTTAAAGAGTTCAATTGAAAAACCCAATGTGAACAACATCATTGTGAAACCCTAGATATTTATAGATTTGTGGAAAACATATGCATATCATACAAGAGATTGGAATTTATATGTATGCATGTATGTATGTATGTATGTATGTATGTATGTATGTATGTATGTGTATATGTGTGTGTGTGTATCTATATTTATATATATACATACATATATATAAATATATACATATATGAATACATACATACACACACATTATATATATATATATATACATATGTATATATATATATGTATATGTATATGTATATATATGTGTATACACACACACACACACACATATATATAGGCACTGGTACAGGCCTAGTGAGGTAAAAAAGATCACTTGTAAGAGAAAGGGAGCTTTGGAGAGTGCAAAGCCAAACAATGACGCATGTAGAGCCCAACAATGAGTCGTGGAGAGCCAAACATGTATGGGTGCATAACCAAAAGAACACTCCACAATAAACACAAACAAAAGGAATGAAAATGAGCGGGATATGAGAGAATTTGGAGCATTGAATGAACCTTGATCTTCGAATTATGCGCTTAATAGTCTGAGTAAGTGCAGAGGGATGCATAAGACAAGTTGCCTAGTGGAGGTAATGAAGGAGACAGTAAGCGATTACTACTCTAAACTAGTTGTTTAGGGTGGGGAAAGACAATAATTATATACATCGATTACTTGCTTAGCAACACATTCCCTGCAATACACTAGATTGAATGAGTCGAACCCAAACAAAAAACATGAATAGAATCATATGTTTTACCTTGAATGTAAAACTTGATCTGAATTCCTGCTTTTTGTTTGGTTCAGCCCATTCAAGCTCAGTGCATTAGTTTTCTGCAACAGCCTTCTCTACACTTTGCTACATCAAACCCCTCTTTCTCCACACTTGTCTCCAATACTTACTAGCAACATTTCCCTGAAACAACAACCTTATTATATAGACAATCACAAGGTTTTCTGCCATGCAATGATTAAACATGGAATGGGATTCACTGGTTCACAATTACAGGGTTTTCTGCCCTGCACTTATATATATACAGTTTGCTTTTCTTTAATATGCATCTTGATAGTTTGAAATTCAATGCTTGGTTTGTATGAACAGTTTGTAATGCAATTGTTGACACTTTGTAATACAATTGTCTTTAATGTGCATGAACAGTGTGTTTTTATTCAATATATGCATGTTGACAGTTTGTTCAATTTTATTATTTGAATTTGGCTTAGAGCAGATTTGTTTAGTGAGACATGAAAAAACATTGGTTAAACATTGTCAAAACGAAAGACAGTGGTACAGGCGTAGTGAGGTAGAAAACCTGAACTGAAAGACAAAGGGATCTTTCTTGAGTGTAGAGCTTAACAATGAATCGTGAAGAGCCGAACATAAATATATAAAACAAATTTCGTAATAACAATCACATAAACAATTTTATATATATACATACACACACACATATATATATATATATATATTACCCACATTTTAAGCATGGAAAAATTTAAACTTTCCACCTGACTTCTAGGCCTTCACTGGTTAGAAAATCAATTGTGAATCCAGTTAATCTCAATCCCATTTCCATAAGATTCGCTGACCCTTTCCATCATAATTTGGTTGTTCGTAGGCGATTCTATCAAGCTTTCCCCTTGGCATCTTTACGTTTGCCATTATTTATCAGGAACCTTCCATTCATCAAGGATTAGTCTACATTGTGGCTGCGATGACATCATTTGGTAAACCCACCAATGACTCTCTGTATTAGCGTGAAGGAATTTGCTCCCATGATCGTATTCCAGAGACAGTGCGGAATATATTCATCAGGCCAGTGTATTAAGTTGCAAGATGTAATGAGACTCTTCAAATGAAATACAGATCAATATGTAGTTGGTCTAAAAGTGACAGAGATCACTGTAGATACACCTGCAGGCTGCGTATGAGACTTTGTTTTGTTACCAGTTCTAGAGAAATCATTGTGGACCATCGAATTGAGGAAGTAGCAGAAAAATGAGTGTCGACGACCTTGATATTCTGAATCATAATAAACAAGGAAGACATTTGTAGAATCATTAAACCAAATGATATCAAGCATTGTGGAGAAGTCGGGGAATCGGGAGTTTCTGAAAATTCCGAACTCTAAATTAAAAGGTTCAAAAGTTCTTGAAAGAGCCGACTTCCCGATTTCTCTGTTGTTAGGAATTTCACAGGTTCCCATTATTTCCAGCGATGGGTTATGGTTCATTGTCGTTTCCATCTATGATGGAGCAATATGATAATCATAATGGTATTCAGAATAAGCTTATTTGTTTGAGCCTTAATGCCGCAGAGTGGGAAGCTTGACCTGTTCCAAATTGAGAGCTTTTGAGAAAGCTAGAAGTGATACTTATATATATTATGATGCTGGCGGCATAAATGAATGGTCTCAAAACTTCTGAAATGTATTTCCCAAAACGTGAGAGTGGGTACAAATGAGTATATGAAGGAATCTTTAAATGCTTCATCGGGTAGTTGTAGGGATTCTTCCAAGGATTCTAAAAACGTCACCTAAGGCATATGAAATAAACATTTCAGACCATCGGCATAGACACTTGTTCCTAAAACTCTTGGTGGCGAAGACACATAAAGAAATATTTTATTGGTCATTGTTATAGAAGCGGATACTCTATTTAGAATAGTGTGAAAAAGTGCTCTCAAAAACATTTTAAAGCTATCGACATTTCCAACGAAGCTTCAAAGGCTATTGGCAGTATTTTAAATAGTTGTCAAAAATATTGAAGCCCGATTCATATAATAGTGTGACCGGAGTCATTCATTAGGAAAAATAAAAGTGTACAAGGTGATTAATGGGCCTGGCATATCCTCTCTTCATAAGGCAAGGATAGGGAGTGAAGCACCAATTATGAAATAAGAAGTAGTTGGGAAGTGTTTAAAAAGCCAACAATGTGAGCAATGGCACGAGTAATGGTCAACTGCATGAAATCGCTTGAGTAGCCGTTGATTTGTGCTATCGCGAGGCATAAATTGTAGAAGCCCGAGAACTATTACCAATCCAAGTTCAATTGATACATCACAAGTATATCGACATTTCCCTCTACATGGTGAGAGTATGGAAGCCCAGTTGGTGTGTATAAATAAGAATAACATCATCTCTGCTATTAACGTCTTCCCCCTCTAGACAGGCTTCACATAATGCTCAGGTTATCATCAAGTCTCGAAGAATGAAACTATATGATGTAATGTTTTGCTGCTGCGCACATTGAAGGAACTGGTTTTGGAGTTCATTGTAGAATTAAGCAAGTTTTAACTACTCCAAAGTTGTTTGAGAATACAACGGTGACACTCATGGCAGCAGAGGTGGATAATATTAAGGCCCATGCTTTAAGTACATTATCGAAGGTTTGTGAAGAAACATCAAAGAATTTCTCTTTCTCGTTGTGTGGAATTATTATGGGCGATGTGATCAACTCAAAACTTTCTCATTATTTCTCGAGTTGTACAAAGATGGGTATTGCGGATGCAATTTTGTACCTTGTGAGCAGTAGAACGACTTTGCGTGAGAACAATCTGAAGGAAATAAAGGGTGGAATTTTTGTAGAAAGTCTGGCTATATTTGTTGCGAGTAAGAAAGCTTTACTTCGGTGCAAAGAAGTGTTACAGACTACACATGAAATGCTTGAAAGATAAAACGCACAAACGCCAAACTCTTTGGGATTCATGAAGATATTCTCACGCTTGTGGAATGGAAAGATTGCTAAAATGTCTTGGATTTTAATCTTTACGTCGACATTCAAACAGGAAATTTTGTGCAAATGATGAGAAAAGCTGGAAGCATCGCAATTAAAATGCTTTATATTGTATTGCGAGTGTTTTTACAGCTGGAGTATATCATGCCCATTCTTTCACATATCAAGAATGCCAGTTTTATATGAGACTGATGAACAAATTTGTTTTGAGTTTAAAAGGATGTCAGTTACGGGGAAATAAAAAAACTTCCTTCATTATTTATTTTAAAATTTAAAGAAAGAAAAGGGGGATTCGAAAGGTCGGCATTGGAAAACAAATAAAGATACAAAGGATTTCAAGAATCTATTATTAGGCGGGGAAGGGAAATGTGAAAAGCTTTTTCTAAATATAGAAATCGTTGCTAACGGTGGCAGGGGAAAATATAAGAAAGTTTTCTTCAATTTGTAAAAGGGATCTTTTTTCAGTTGTTCGGGAACAGGGAAAGGGGAGTTTTTCTTCTGAGTCACAGTTTGTTGTACACGGAGATGAGTCTGTGAACTCAGTTTTTGTATTCATATAATTGTATGGTAGAATATCTTTGAAATCAAAACAAGTGAATCCATTTTCATATTTATGAATAACAAACAAATATTAAAGGAAAATTGTAGAGTTAAAGTTTGTGCATTGTCAAAGAGAGGAATACAAGTGCATGGCAGAAAACCCTGTAATTTTGAACCAATGAAACTTTTTCCATGTATACTAGTAACAATCAAATAAAAAAAGCATTTCGCAAACATAACTATTGTGCATGGAAGAACAGAATAATATGATTGCATGCTAGACATCTTCAAAATGAAAACCAGTCATACCATTTTCATATTTCAGAATAACATGAGAATATTATAAGCAAATTGCAGAGTTAAAGTATGTGCAATGAGAAAGACACGAATGCAAGTGCATGGTAGAAACCCTCAAAATGATAAATATTAAAACCCTATGAATAGTTCCTAGTAACAAGCAAATATATTATAACCATTTCTGTATTTTGGAATAACAAACAAATGTAAAAAAATAAGTGTAGAGTTAAAGTTTGTGCAATGACGAACACAGGAACACAAGTGCATGGTAGAAAACCATTCAAACCCTTTTCATATTTTGTCGAACAAGTCTAATAGTAATGAAAAACCATTTAAACCAGTCAAACCCATTTCATATTTCGCATAAGGAAGCAAATACGAAAAGCGCAATGCAGAGTAAACGTCATGCAATGAAGAACACAAGATTAGGAGTGCATGGTCGAGTGTAGACTAAAAGAAAACTAGTTAAACCCTCCCCACATTTCATTTTATTAATCTTTCTGAAAGACAAAATTTTGCAACAATTTTTTTTGCAAAAATAAGTGCATGGCAGAATACCGTTGTATTTGAAGACACTGGTACAGGCTAAGTGAGGTTAGAAACCTCACCTCAAAGAAAAAGGGAGCTCTCGAGAGTGTAGAGCCGAACGAAGAAGCCTGAAGAGTCAAACAATGAAGCGTGGAGAACCGAACCAGGTTCGGTGCGAAACCAAATGAACACTCGAGAATGTTTGCAAACCAAAGGAATGAGAATGAATAGGATATGCGAGAATGTGGAGCATTGAATGAACCTTGATCTTTGAATTACGCGTCCAATAGTCTGAGTAAATGTGAAGGGATGTGTGAGGCAAGTTGGTTAATGGAGGTAACGAAGGAGGCGTTGAGTGATTAATGCTCTAAATTGTTCGTTTAGGGTGGTGAGGTAGTCGTGGACACGTGGTCGTCTGATCCACTATACATGTAGATGTGCTTGCTGATTAAGGAGGCAAATGGGCTCCACTTTTGGGCGGAGGGAAAAATGGGCCCGTTTTGGACACGTCCGAGTAAATGGTGCTTGACAGGCGGTGGGGTGCTGTTTTTTTTTTTTAAATAGTGGGCCCGATGCACAAGTGGTAGGGTGACGTGGCGGAAAAATTTAAAAAAAATTGGTCCACGTGGACCTCCAAAGTTGACACGCCCTACTTTGGGCCCCTCTCCCCTAGTTGCTTCCACTAAAACTTATTTTTATTTTACTTCTAAATTTTGAATATTGTAGATCAACACTAGGGTAAAGGTCTCAATATGGACTCTCACCATTTTTTGGATTTCTTTGTATGTGATAGAAGAGCTTAAAGTTATTGTTTCATTTTGTGGATAGTTATAATGAATGTAGGAGGGTTCGTTATGTGGACAAAAGTCAAAAAGTGATCATTTGGAAGTGACGTCGATACAATATCATTATTGCTTCAATAATTGTGTGCTTCTACCACCACCTAAAATCTAAAAATGTTCCTACTATTAATCATATAAATCCATTTATATTTTTACCAAATTAACCTATACCATTCGTTTACTAATGTATTAAAATCATACTTTAATGTAAAAAGTTGTCGGTGTGTTGTTCCTTGTTCCAACTGCCACGTAAACAACGTGCATTGGCATGGACTAGACTCCTTAATAAGTCATTGAGGTTTGGTTAGGGTATTATTGACCTACACTTTTTTCACTGTTCTCTCATTTTTCATCATGCATCACTCTTGGTTGGTTGCAATCTCCATCATGTGATATGCTTGTGGGATCCTCTTTAAAATTTCAAGTAAAGTCGAGCTATCATTTCTCCTTTCAATTTGTAGATAATCGTACTCGTGAATCTACTATGCTCCAATAATCCATTATTTATCCCATTATCGTGCATTTCATATAGAGTTTCTTTCTCATGACCCCATTTCCCTTTTACAATGATATAATCAATAGACTATGTATAATCTGCTACCCTTGTTATTTATAGTTTTATCCTAAAACTCTCATTTATATTCTTGAATTTGTGTGAATAGGGGCTTATTATTTGCTTTTTCATCCTTTTCATCATTTTCATCATGTCTCACTCTTGGTTAGTTGTTGTCTCCATCATGTGATATGCTTGTGGGATACTCTTCATGCTTTTAGGTAACATCAAGCTATCATTTATCCTTTCATTTTGTACACAATAATGCTCGTGAATCTATTTTTCTCTCATAATAATTTCTTTCTCCCATCATGGTGCAATCCATCTACAATTTGATTCTCATGACCTCACGACCCTTTTAGGGTCATATAATGAAAAGAGCATGTATAATCTAATACCCTCATTATTTAGGGTTTACTTATTAAACCCCCCCTTCATATTCATGGAAATATGTAAAAAAAATTACGAGTTTAATTAAATGTTTATCTCAATGTTAAGCAATCTTCTAAATTCAGGGTTCTCTTTTCCCACAAGTTTAACTAAAAAACCTCCTTCATATTAAGGAAAATCTGTATATATTTAAGTCGTTTTAGTTAATTCCTAAAACCCCTATTTGTATTCACAAAATCACGTATATATTTTTGGCATTTTACTTACCAGCTAAACAAACCATCATACATATTCATGTATGTATGTATGTATGTATGTATGTATGTATGTCTATATGTGTGTGTGTATGTATGTATGTGTGTGTGTATGTATTTGTGAATGTATGTGTGTATGTATGTATGCATGTATGTATGCATGTATGTATGTATGTATATGTATATAAATACATATATGGGTTTAATTCATGAATCTGTGCATATATTTGTGTCATTTCACTTGCCAACTAAAAAGAGCAACATATATTTTGATTATCAACAGAAAACAATGACAAACCTTTTGATTACCATATAAGTTATCTTTGTTTTGGAGACATGTATCTAATGTACTTGAAGGCTTGCTTGAGGTCATTTGTTCTAATGTCATTTCAATTTACAATATAGCTTCAATTTTTAGAGCTAGAACTTGTACGAGCTGCTTGATACAATTATCATGCACCATAGCTTTTCCTCGTAAATAACTTGTATTATATCATCTTTTGAGGTTCATCCATTCCAATGGTATTAGTGTCCATGGTGGCTTTAGTTTTCAGTAGTAGAGAACTCAAACCTTTCCCTAGGAGATCACCTATCTAAATGGATATTTGTAATCAAAGATTTTAGGTATGTGATACAAATCATTTAAGCTTATGTTTATTTGTGTAGAGTTCTCCATAGTTAATCAAAATTGTAGAGTTACCATATCATTTGCAAAACCTTTTAACAAGCTTTAATGTAATTTAATCTTTATTATAGCTAGACATCTTTGTAAGAAGCCCTAATCTACTTCATAATTCATCTTGCAATGAAAAGACAATGGGTGAATCAAAACTTTTTGACTTCATTCAATTAGGAAAATTTCATGGATGCCTTATTTTTCATTGCCATAGGGACCATGAAAGCTCAAATTCTTGATTATTGTACTTTAAAATTGTACATTTGGATGCTTTTATGTTTTGACAACTACAAATAGTAACACACATTTGGATTATCATATAATTTATATATATATGTGTGTGTGTGTGTGTGTGTGTTTATTCATATATGTATTTATATATATTTTATATATACATAAATATATAGATATAAATATAAATGTATATGTGTATATATGTATATGTGTGTGTGTATAAATTGTATATGTTGATTTACTTTGTGGGGTTTCAATTTTAACCATCATTATAAATTTAAGGTTATCATTTCTTACAAGTTTCATTCATGAAATTGTGTATATATTTGTGTCATTTCACTTGTCAACTTAACACAACAACATACATTTTTAATCGGTCGGGTATCTGTCCCCCTATAAACTGTAGTGCGCTTGGTAAACTTTTTTCAAGTGACTGGTGGCGTTGGCGCAACACACCCTTTGGTACCACATGTTTGGGGGGAGACTAGACCTTGTGACCTCTTGCCTACAACAGGATGCTTTAGCTAATCGAGCTAGGCCCCCCGCCCCACCAATTTTAACCATTGTTATAAATTCAAGGTTATCATTTCTTATAGGTTTAATTCATAAAAATGTGTATATATTTATGTCATTTCACTTGCCAACTAAATACAATAGCATACATTTTGATTAATATAAAGGTATATATATATGTGTGTGTGTGTATGTGTGGGTGTTTTGGTGCACTTGACGAAGTTCCTTCACTTATATTTGTGATGTTTGGCTTACCAAACAACATAGCACCATACATTTTCATTAATATATATGGTTTGACTATATAACTTGTATATAGTCACCCAGTTATTTTGTCAATTTCATATTTTAATGACTGTTATAAATGCAAGGTTCTCTTTATCTAATACAAATATTATATCTATATCTAATATATTTAGATGCATGACTACAAGTAATGAAAAAAATACAAAAATAGTGGGAAATAATCCCTTAATTGGAATTCAATGAACATAAATTGAATTTTTTGAGTACTACAGTTTGTGCTAACACATGTCATTAACATGGTTGTTAGAACAAGGAAACAACACACCGTTGAACTTTTTACATTAAAATATGATTTTAATTCATTAGTAAATGAGTGGTGTAAGTTAATTTAGTAAAAACATATAAGATAAATTTTGTATTTGGGTATAGGCGCAATCCTGTGTCAAACAAAAAAATATTTCATTTTGAATTTAGTTTTGTTGTGTTCTGGAGAATTGTGCAAGCAAGACATTTGATGAACTGGTTCATAATTCCAAATATTTTATTAGTGACTGTTTATGATTTTCTTCCGAAGACTTTGGGCAATTCATGGCATTTCGAGAGGACTCAATTTATGAAGTGTTATATACATTTTTTAGCATATATGTATTGTGAGTTTGGAATTTGACTCTATTCAAATCAAATTTCAAATTAATTGTGGTTGTCATAAACAATGTGTGATGATTGGCCTAGCTGCATGTAGTTGGGGCACTAAATTAAATCATTTTCAGCTAGCCTTCAATATGGGTGATTCACATTATTTCTCTCAACCTATGTTTTAAGTGATTTTTCTTTAGCATCTACTCCTTATTTTCCAGGCATGACATCTTCTTGGAGGGCATGGAAGTTAAAGGGGGTAACTTTTTCTATTTCTAGCAATACACCTCTTCACATAAAGTAGTTGATTCATTTTTTGCAGATAATGATGCATATTTGGTAGTTAAACTATCCAACATATTGTTTGATTGCCATTTTTTTTTTTGGCATTGGTTGAGCATGGGGAGAGTTATCATGAATATGCTTTATTTTTTAGAAAAAAAAAATGTAATTTTCTTCTTCTTGGAGGCATCCTTTAAGAGGGAAGATTCTATTCATTTTCTTGAAGATGGAATGATTTAAAAGGTAGAGTTTGTCTTAGTGAGGGGGTTTGGCCAATTTTGAAGAGAGGTAATTTCTATGTTGGAAATTTTGTTTGGAAAAAGCAAAGTGTGTAAGAACAAGGGAGAGGAAGAATATACAATACAATATGTCAAATGTGTTGTAGTATTTGATTTCCTGAGGACTTGTGTTTATCTATTGAATTGGTCGCCAATAAAAGTCAGAAATTAAATTTGTCAATTCAATCTGCCTGTAGATTTGACTTAAATAAATGGAATTGTTGTTTTGAAACTTCAACAAGTTATTTAGCAATCAGAATTTGAATGTGCATTTGAATTTCAAATTTGAAAAGGTGTTGAGACAATTTATTGTTGTATTTGATCTTTGCCTGACAAGACACAGATCTTTGTCTCTGCATCATTTGGTATCAGAGCCACAAGATCCTAAAAGTGGAGAGAATCCACCAGGACTGTGGGTGAAGAATTAGTAAAGAGTGAAGAACCCCTGAGAGGTCATTGATTCTATGGGAATCATGTTGGTTGTCCTCCAACAGAGATGAAGTTGGGTAGAAGGTGTGCAAATCTCTTCCAATGAGAGGAAGTGGGTAGAAGAGATATTGAAGGTGCATCTTGCAAAATCCTATTGGATAGAGGATAGTAGTGAGAGTTTGGTTGTAGGAGGACCTATAAAGGAAACAAGTGTTGGCTCTAATTTTTTTATGGTTACAGATTGAGAGTGTGCCATAATTGTTTGGAAAAATGTTTTGGAGACATCGAAAGAGAGTTTGTTGATGAAGAAGGAATATTTGAAGCCATAGAAAAAGAAAAAAGAACCCACCAAAGGAGTGATTTAACTGTGTGCAAATCCAATGGAAATTATTGCAAAGTGGTGCAGGAGCACCTGGGAAACATTGGGTTTTCCTGAAGTCTAGAAGGAAGTTCAAATTTTGTTGTGTTATCATAAGGTCATGTTGACCATTGTGTTGGGTGCTTTGGGTTGTTTTTGAACTTTGGGAAAGAAGGTGACAAGTGTTAAATAGTTTTGCAACATCATTGTGCTAAGTTGTCAAAAGTTGGCAAGGGGTTAGAAAACACAGTGTGTTTTATAACACTCACCATTAGGTCATCTATGAGCTCGACCCAAGCATCTAAATTGTTTGAAGGCCTATTTAAGGCATGCTTCGACCATGAGATAGGGTTGGAGGCATTTTGTTAGAGTGACAATTTGTAAAGCTGAAAGAAACAACGTTTTGAAAGTCAGTTTCCTGTGTTTTGCATTTATATTGAGCTTTAATGGAGTGACTCTATTGTTTTTTTGGTTGTAGTATGTAGTATTAACATTGAGAAAGCTTAGTGTGTTATCTTTTTGGTTTTTTAAATCATATTCATCTTGTATTTGTAAATATTTCTTGTTTCCTGTGTTTTCTGGCCTGTAACAGGCAGTTTTGAAAGAATGGAGTCCTAGAGCACCTTCCCACTGTACAAATTGTACGACCCTTTGGGATTTGTGTCTAGGCTCCCTTAGTGTAAATATGATAGCTATTAGGGTTTGTGGCAGTGCAGGAGTTGCTAGCAAAATGATGCCCTAGGTGAGCCAGTGCAGGTCTGGTTGGGGCAAACTTGGAGTAAAAGAATCATAACTTGCAGGGGAGTTGAGATTTTGAAGAAATTCTTTCTTGTGAATTTTCTTGAGGGTCTTAGCTATGCTTGGAGGTCAGGAGGAGGTTCTAATAGGCCGTTTGGAGGGAGAACTCTTTGACAGTCTTAAATTAGCCTGAGAAAACTTAGAAACCCTAGGTTTTTAACCATTTTTGAGTGTGGACAGAGTACGGGCTGTACAGGGCTAAAACCCTAAAAATATTTGAGGCATAGGCATGAGAAACTCAAACTCTAAACAAATAACCTAAGTCCTTTGGTGGGTTTAGAAGAGAAAAGCACTTTACCTCTGTTCAGAGGCCTAATTGGGGGCTCAAGGCTTGTAGCCTTTTCAAACCCTAGGAAGGGATTAATGGAAGCGATGGTTAAAGGGAGTCTTGAGGAAGTACAAGAACCCTAGATAGAGTCCCTTGAAGCTTTTTAAATGTGTTACACCTCTGCAAGTTATCAAGTTGAAGGTGGAGTGAACTTGGTCTTTAAGGCAGAGTAAGGGCCAATGGAGAATATGTGGTAGCACCAAGGTTGGCTTGGTAGAAGGGAAGCTTGTTGATAGAAGAGGGGTTGGGCAGACAAACCAGGGGCACCTAGTCAAGAGTAGGGACCTATAGGTTAGATTGGTGAAGCAAAACACCAAGGAGGTCTTACAAGGAAAGGCCTAGAGCAGGAATCTGTGATTGATTCCTCCAACCCCACTCCCTATCACAAAGTGATTGAACAATGATAGTAGAGATAATTTGGTTGCATTGGAAATGGTTAAGAAGCTAAACTTGAAGAGGATGAAGCACCCTAAGCTATACTATGTCTATTGGTTACAAGGAGGTCATCAAATTCGGGTAAATGAACAAAACATTGTGAATTTTCACATTGGAAGATATAAGGATGAAATTGTATGTGATATAGTACCATGGATGTTTGTCATGTTTTGTTGGGTCAACCTTGGCTTTGGGATAGGGAAGCTATACATAATGGCAGTGATAACACTTATAGCATAATCAAGGATTGGAAGGAATATTTGTTGAATCCATTGTAGGATAAACAAGAGGAAGTGGTAAAATAAATTACAACAGTATGTGAGTGTATAAAAGAAGAAAACAACATCAAAGTTGCAATAGGTGAGAAAGAAGTGGTTGAGAATCCTTTGAAGGATGAAGAGAAGAAAGAAAAGATTGCAGCAGATATGAAGAATGAAGAGAAAGAAGAGGAGATCCTTGTGCAAAAGGATCAAGAGGAAAGAGAAGATATTGCAACCGAGGTTGCAAAGGATGAGAAGATGGTGTAGGGGCACCTACAACCATGTTTCAAAATCTACTTTGGTGATAGTTTGTCTTAAGGTGTTTGGGTGATTTCAAGATTTTTTAGATGCTTTTTCATAGCTTTTATTGAAAATAAGGTCTAAATAGACCAATCTTTCATGTATTTAGGGATTTTGTGATTTTGGTGGTCAAATGTGCAAACATGCACTCTTCATTCAAAATTGTCAATTTTTCCATGTAATCTTTGAAGGAAAATTATTCAAATTGTAAATGGAAGTGCAAGGAAAGAGTCTATAAGTTATATTAGGGATGAAATAAAGGTGTTTAAGTGGTCTTAGGTTTCTTGGACAATAAAGTTGCATAATGATGCTTATTTAGCAAAAATTGTCAATATTAGCAATTTTTAAGACAAATGAGGGTCTTGGTAGTTAAAGGGTGGTTATAAGTGTTGGGGGAAGGTTTTCTTGATTTGAAAATGTATAAATACCTTTGGAAGGCATGAAGATCTGTTGATGGTTCGTGGTAGTGAACACTCCTTGAATAAAGCAACATTTTCTCTGTTAATTCATTGATTCTCTTCTATTATTTCTGAATTTATGTGTTTTCCCTGCACTGTACAGGTCGTACATGTAAATTAATGCTCTAAATTCTTTTGTCTCCTATAGGGAATGGAAATAACATACTTTTGAATCCATATTTAAATGTTAATAATCAATTTGGAGAGTGTTTTTTTTATTTTCTATAGTCTCCCTATGTAAGGAAGTGAGGGCACCGTTTGAAGTCCCATTATGTCTTAAGCCATTCCCACTTATTGTCTCGGTCTGTTACTTAGTGAGATGCAATGATATTAGGTTAGAATGTGTTTCTTTTCATTCTTGATTGGAAATAAGATGAGTTGCAGGATATGGAATGTCACCATAGGGTACAATGATGTATCTTCCATGTAAGGATTGGTGGGACAGTGATGAGTCTTGATGAATTGTTGGTAGTATTGTCTTGAAAATAGTATGAAATGTCTGTACAAACCCCAATAAAGTAGTTTGATGTTTTGGTTAGGCTTGGAAAGCCTTGGAAGGGTGAAATACAGAAAACCCTAAGTGTTTGTGAGTAAATTGAGGGTTTTGGAGAACAATAGCCTAGATGGTGTGAAATTGTCAAAAACCTGTGGATTTGGGTGTTTTGAGACACATTTGAGGATTGTCCAAGAGATTGAGGGGTTAGGAGAAATCTAAGAGGTACTTTTTTTTAAAAATAGGGTTAATTCTTATAGCCTTTTTGTAGGGCAGTTTGATGATTCTCTATGATGGTGCAATTAACCTTGTAAAATCTGATTGGAATATGGTATTGGGGTCTGAGTGGATGCCTAATTGATGTTGAGTTGGTCTTTTGGTGGCCTTCTACAAAATATAAGCCCATTTGTTGAGATTTGGAGGCTAGAAGCAATAGGTGTTGTCTTGGGCAGATTTAGTGAATTGTATCTTGAAGGTTGAATCCTTGTTGAAGTCTGGTTATTTTGGTCTGATTGTGAGTTCTCCACCTTGGTTCTTTATTAGAAGATTTGTTGCAACCCTTTGATATAAGGAGCATGGAAGGAGAGGTGTGTGGGAACAACCCATACAATTCCAAAAGAAAGTAGAGACATGGACAACTTCAATTTCCATACAAGTTTGAGTAAGAAAGTTGTTGATTTAATTGTTGTTGAGGAGCATGACTTGCTTGAGGTAGAGATTGAGAAGATTGAGAAGTTGTTTGGGAATGAACACTTGAAGGGAAGTGAAGAAGCAACAACAAACATGGTGGATGAGGTTGTTTTAACAAAGTATGTAGAGGTAAGTTGTAATTTTTCTAAAATTTGGGATGAGGAAGTTGATAGGGAAATGCTTATTGTTGAAGTGAATAAGAAGTTGCAAGTAGATGAAAAGAAGAATGTAATTGTAAGTTGGCATGCAAGTATATATTTGCACATAGAATATGTAGAGGTTACTGCAAGTGAAAATTGAAGGAGGCGGTTGGTAAATATTGGATACAAATCCACGAGAGGAGAGAAGAGCAGTGAGCAAAGTTGGAGGAGAAGGATGCTTGTTCAGGCTAGGTGTTGGAAAAGAAGGAAGAAATAATTTTACGCACTTGTTACAATGATGGAGTTCATTTCCAAGTTGTTTACAACCTGGGAGAGTACTCCTACTGCTCAACTCCACTTTGTGAGTTATGCTCACAATCTTTCTACCTGGTGTGTCTAATGCAGGAGCATCCAAGTATAGGCGCGATCTTGCATCAAACAAAAAAATATTCATTTTGAATTCAGTTTTTTTGTGGTTTTTTTTGTGTTCTGGTGAATTGTGCAGGCAAGACATTTGATGAACTAGTTCATAATTCCAAATATTTTATTGGTGACTATTTATGATTTTCTTTCAAAGACTTTGGTAAATTCATGGCATTTCAAGAGGACTCAATTTATGAAGTGTTATATACATTTGTCTTTGCATCACAAACATTTATATAGACTAGCATACATCGATCAAATAACATGATAGGTAAAATGTTGTTTATATTGCTTGTCCTTAGACTAGGCAATGGAAGAGGGTTCACAAAGCCTCAATAATCTCTTGTAGATGTTAAATATATGTTGGGGTGAAAATATCATTTAATAATGGGGCCATGAAAAAGGCATATGTTTTCATATTATTTTGTTGGAGCCCTTCTCACATCAAGGTTGATGGTGTGCTTCATGTTCTCATCTTTCCTTACAGTGGAAATGCAGATGGTGTCCCCAACAGGTCCCTCCTTCGAGTCTCTACTCAACTTGGATAGTGTGTTTTTTGCCTCAGCTTAGTACTTTGGGATGATGAATATGCTTATCGATGTCCCTCCCCAACTAAAATCACTAGACGTTCTAACTATATTAAATAGGAACTTCTCCATTAATGTTGTGTTATAGACATGGGCATGGAGAAGATGCTTCTTTCTAATGATAGTGTGTATCATATTCTCGAAATTGAATACCTTCCTTAGTTGATCTTCCAAGCTTTGTTGGGCAAAATCACATACGCAGCTCGAGAACTCCAAACTCTTTTCCATAGTGATATTATCCTTTGTCCCTCTTTAGAATTCTTCAAATCATTTATAGAGTTTTTGATGTAGTTCATAGGTTGGTCATTAAACAATCCAAGGGGATGTAACATGCCAATTGTTCATGCAAGTAAATTTCCTAAGTTTTTACTTCCAAGTAAATAAACTATCTTTTAAACCATTGCAATAAAATTATTATTTTCTTAAGAGAGAAAAAATGAACATAAATGACAACAAAAACCATTCATTGATTTGGTTTTCAATTCAATAATCATCGTGTTACAATATTTCCATGATTGTAAACAATTGCATAGATATCTCAACTGGGCCTCAAAGCAATAGATATAGATGGTCCAAGAATCTTCTATAGAACTTGATCACCAGCTGTGGAGGAGAAGTATCACTCAAGTGCTTTTCCACCAACCACGAAATCATATGTGGTCCTTGCACATCTATCATTGGATAGATGGCCCTACCTTATGACGAAGAGATTGGTGAAGAAACCTCATAACATTAACCTTAATGAGCTTAGTGTTGTGCCCTACACATTTAGAACTTATAGACCTTACAATCCTAATCTAGCATGCATATAAAAAGGAACACGGTGAATTGATAGTGGAGCCAAAGGAAAACACACTACTTTGGCCAAAGTATTCTCACTTAGTACTTCGAGTGACAATCATCCTATTCACATACACTACCCTAGCTCGTTCTACTTTAGACCATTATATCTATGCATAGGTAAACCTTTAATAGGTAAACATTAACCTCCAATTTGACCTATTCCCTTTTACCAAAACTAGATGGAATCTCTACCAAATAACATAAGCAAAAGCATAAGTTACCCCTCCTTCAATGGATAACTTAACCCTAGGAATATAACTCATAAGCTACCTAAGTCCACAAAACAACAACTTAACAAACTAAATATCCAAATTCGTCATTCCTAGTATATAATACTATAGACATCAATCAATCTCTCCTTAATATGGAGTATTTACAAACACTTACACGAAAATCATATCAACAAGATCTTTCCTCTTTTTCAAGAAAATAGACTTTTACTCTATTTTAAGCAAACTAGTGCAATTTCATTTAACAAATATACAAGGAAAACAATCTTTCAGATTTAAAGATGAAACAAAAAGAGAATAGAATTTCATGCATGATATTCTCTTATTCCAAACGACTCTTTTGAACTCCTAGCTTGGCCTCCTCTTAAAATCAACTTTAGCAATCAACCTCTCTCCACTAATCTCACTAAAAACTCCCTCGCAAAAGCTCTCAGTAAAGTAACAACCACTCAATGAAAACTACAACAGAATTGGAGCAGCGTATTATTGCATATGAAAAGAGTATGAAATGAGGTGAATTCATCCTATATTTATACTCAAAATCCAGCTTCTCAAGGCTAAAAACAAGGTTCAATCTATGCCACTTCTCAACCATAAACATTCGACTCAGCTTGCCAGTAGAAAAGTGGCGGATTCTTATCATGTCACTCATCAAAATAATACAAGTCAATTATATGATTGCCACAACAGGTTTGAAAAATTCATAAAGCACATGATTTATACAACAGATCAGTTTCCAGGCTTGAAATACTTCTAAAGTAATTAGAGAATTCATAATATGGCGCCAAGTTTACAACACATTCCCTATTCTCAAGCCCTTGGTTTTAACAGTGGAAATGGTCTTTCATATCTTGGCTGCACATACTTAGTTGACTTAGTCAAAGCATGTCTATTGACACATTACATTGGTTCGACCTCTTTCATTTGCATTGTTGTTAATACATTGAATGGGTACGTTGCATAATATACGTTGCATTTAATCTTTACTAAACATTCTATAAACTTATGAGTTTCCTTCACAATTTATCATTAATGATAATTGTAGACAAGTACTTTATAGTGTGCTATCACATATCGCGCTGCATTTCCTTTTTGATTGACCAAAGAATATATTTATATGAATTGGCCTTTATACTTTGCATAATACATATATAAATTGGCCTTTAATACTTTCTTAATATATATAAAAACACACACACACACATATATCTATCAACAAATAGCTTCAATGCTATATATATACATAATATATATTCTAATATGTGTATATATTTATTTATATATATTCCATGTCAAATAAATTTGTATACATTTGATATTCAAATGAATAAGGTCAAGTTAATATGTCACATACAATATCATTTGTATATATAAACCTATATACATGTATACATATGTATATATATGTTGACATATCCGTATAGACATTTCTATTTGTCATTACATACGTATATATCAATACAATATATATATACACATTTGATTATACAATCACAAACATAAACAATTACTATCTTATTGATAGACACATATACACGTGATGTATATATATACATGTCACATTGTCCTCTCGATATCACCATGCCCATAAGCAACCCATCCATAAGCATGCATAGGTACGTCTACCTACGTACTCTCATGCACGTGTTCCTTCATGTGTATGGTCTATCGTCGACATGCATATGTATACATATATATACTTTCAACATATGTACATCTCATCAATCAAGTATAGCAATATAAAGAAGTACTCGCATGCACCAAGCACTAAACATAATCCAAGAATACTCCTAACAGCAATCAAGATCCTCCTAGTGCAAACACATCATACTAAAGGATAACTTACCAATTCCAAAACACCATGACTTGACTTAACCACTCTATTAGTGAATGTGTGTGTGTATAAGCTCAATTAGGTTTCGTTATCGATTGCTTCACCAAGTTCTTCTCCTAAGTGATACTTCCCCTTGCTTCTGGAGGATTGATTTTGAACCTGCATCCAACTTAACACATTTTCATGGGAGTCAGTCATTCATCAATACAAATATTTGCATTATATTTTTCATAGTTAGAATATCAATTCAATAACCATACATTCCAGATTTCCATTCTATTAACATCAAATGATATAAGCATTCATTCATACTTTTTTGATAAACAAAGTGCCATCACACACACACACATATATCCAATAAGAATTCCAAATGCATTCACATATGCAATATTTTACCCTAACATAGTAATAGTGAATAGGTAAACGCACAATGGGGTGTGACTGGGGATTTGAGAACAAACTTTGGTCAATGTGTCAGTTGTCTCGTGTATCACTTTGCATAGCCAAATATTGGCTTAGAACATTGTGTAGATCAAACATGTATAAATTATTTGTTTATAATAATATATATGTGTGTGTGTGTGTTATTACAATTTATACATACATATCTATGTATATTGCTACACACACATATATATGTGTATACATATGTGTAGTAATATATATATACATGTGTATATGTATATATGTATATATATGCATATATAATATATATGTACATATATGTATATACATACATGTGTATATGTACATATATGTGTATATATATATAGATATGTGCAACAATCATATATATATATATATATGTAATTATATATATAATAATTTAGTGGTCATATATATATATATATATATATATACTAAATGGTTTATAATTGAGTGGTTTATATCTCTAGTATGGATAACTACTCAATGACTTTTGTGCATATATAAGCACCCCTATTAGACATGGAAGTGTTGGCGTAGATAGGTACTTTCCTAACTAGCTAATTAGTAGAGTCATATTTACATGTTAAGTCCAATTAGGTCCTAGGCATATTTAAGTTGTTTAGATAAGATTTTATCTTGTTAGCTTTTATTAAATATTATAATCCTAGGTCATTTAATGATGGCTCATGTCATTTAATAATGACACTAGTCATTTAATGTTTGGTGCTTCATCACACCTTCTCTATATAAGCAACCTTATTGTACACTCTTGTAACATACCTCATTATTATATTTGATAGATCTTAATATTAAGAAAGTTCATTACCTGCATACTCTCTTATAGAAGGTTTTCATTGTTTTTACAAGTGATCCTAGGATGAGCTAATTTTCAACTCCTACATGGTATAAAAGCATGACCTTGTAAATTATTTCTCATATTTGAGGGTAAGCTATTGCTAGTGAGAGGTCTTGGTGGATTTTATTAAGGTTGAGTATGCTCTTTCCTTGCACCCTATGGTGATATGGGGAATCAAAAAAACTCAAAAAAAAAAAACACCAGTTTTGGAGGGTTCTTATTTACGGGTTTTCAATGCAGGTTAATTTTGGCACATGTTGGAGGTAATCTAAGCTCACCATTGAGTCTAGGGCATTTGAGAAACATAATATTGACTTTCATTTCATTAAAATCCAACATATTTTACCAAATATACAAGGGTTTCAAGTTGGGAGGTGGTTATTAGATCCAGGAGTAGCTAATTTTTTAAAGAATTTTGGACCAAAATTGACCTTGCCATTGCATTTGAAGGGCCCAAAAACCCCAAGAGCACCTGTCAAATTGCCAAAATTGAAGATTTTTCCTAGGGCCTTAGAGGTTTTTATAGAAAATTGTCACTGAAATTGTTTGTACGATTGTATAAAATCTATACATTACGGTACTGTATGATATGTATAGGTTATGTAGGCGTTTGTACAGTCTATAGTCAACAAAGAATATTCTCTATATCATTCGACATTTTAGTAGCATATTCTCTTGCACTAGTGTTTACAGTACGTCCTACATCAGCTTTGTCAAATCCATGATTGGTATGTTGGTGATTTTTATTATTTTAATATTAATTTTCGTCGATGATTTTTGGCACTCAGTCACCGCGGACGGTTCTTGGCCTAGCTCTGGGCACCAAGCCTCCCGCAAGTGGCACAAACACCTATTGCCAAGCATAGGTGGTAGCTCCTCCTCTTGCCACCTGTCAACTTCTCCGCCAGTGGCAGGTATTTTTTTTAAACCTGCACATCCCATGGTCACGTGAAGAACTTGTTGCTAGCCCACCAGGGGCTAAAGATTTGCCCCTCAGGTGCCCAAATTGGGCCTTTTTTCGTCAAAGAATAATTGTTCACCTAGATATCAAAATTTTACAAACGAGATATCAACAGAAAGATGGTTTCACATACTTCACAGTGGTATAGGTCATTTTTCCAAATTTTGTTGTAGGTACATTTTATTGCCAACTAAGTTCTTTTTCCCTTTTGGACCTTTGAGCTCATAACTTTTCACTTGTTTATCCAATTTTTCGTGATTCCAACGACAATTGAAAGGTATTCAAGAGATTTATCATTTGGTTCATGCAATTTTTCCAAATTTAGCCCCTATATTATTTATTCAATTTTTGTATATTTGACATCTTCACTAATTGCTTGGACATACTGTTTCCTAGAGAAATTATGTTTGTGGAGGGTCTTCATTTTTAGTTGTACTTCAGCTTTGGGAGGTATAACATCAGTTTGTTTTAGATATTTATCTATTTTGCTCTCTTGGCATTTGTTGGATCCTAATGGATGAATCCAGGTTTGAGGTTCTAGCTCCTCATAATTATCATACATGGAAGGAGAGAATGAGGAAATTACTTTGATCTAGGGGTTTGTTGTCCACCTTGGATGATGAGTAACCTAAAGGTAAAGGAAATAATCCAAAATCTAAGACATAATCTAGTGATACACCCACCTTTCCTAGAGAGGATAAAACTAAGAAGGAGAAACCCAAGTGTGTTTATTGTAATAGACCTGGGCATGGTGAACACAATTGCTATAAGAAAGAGTTAGATGAAATGATGAAATTTCTAAAGGAACATAACATTTTTTTACTTCTAAATCTACAAGTCCACCCTCTTCTTCTTCACAAGGTCTTCATCTTCTACACACACATGTACCATAGGAATTGCTAATGGGAGTGATAAAGTAAAAGATAATAAGATGAAAGGTCATTCTCTTATTGTAACACATGTTGATGAGTCTAAAAATTAGATTCTTGACTCTGGGGCCTCATATCATATGGTGGGATCACCTGATAGGTTTTCATCCTTGAAGGATACTTCAATCATGAAGATCTTGATGGCTAATGGTGTTTATTTGGATGTATTTGGTAAAGGAATTTTGTTGATATTCCCAATGGTAGTTTTCATCATGTTATTTGCATTCATGATATTTTACATAATCTTCTTTCTATATATCAAATAGAATGAATTGGTAAGTCCATTGAGTTAACTCTAGATTCAGTATTCATTTGTGATTTGCATATTCGACAACTTGTTACAATGGGTAAGATTGATCATCATGAAAGTATCTACACATTTTCCAATTTTGTTCATGATGGTGAATGTTCTAAGGACCATTCTCCTAGATCAAGTGTGGGTAGTTGCCCACATGGTGGTTATGGTGATTTTCTAAACCTCGTTGTTCATCAGCCCTTTGATGAGGTTCTATCATCTCCTACTTTAGATTTGGGTATTGACTTGGTTTCCAAGACTTCAGATGAGGATGACATGTTTTATTGTCCAAGTTTATCTTTGTGGGATGGTTCCATGATAGGTATATCATTTTTTTTTCATTCCTCTTTACAAATTTGGAGGACATGTTTGAGAGGGTCTCTATCCTCTTTGATAACACATCTTCTTTGAAGGTTACTCTTGAGTTTACGCATTCTTTGTCTTCTTCCTTGATTAGGGTCACACCTGATTTTTTGTTGAGACATATTCAAAGACACTTGATGCATCTTCAAATATATCATTCATGAGGCTTCTTCCCTCTTTCTTCGTCATGGAGATGAGGTTTCTTTAACATCAACCATTAGATCTCTTTCTTCCCAAGGGGAGACATGTTTGACAGTATTGGATTCTCCTTTGTCTTCATACTTTCTTCAATGATTGTGGAGCTACTTCATTATGGGGGGCTATGTGGTCTCTTTCTTTCCCTCTTATGAGGGGGCATTTGTAATATATATATGTGATGGATATTGTACTTGGGAGGTATCATGGAGTCGTCCATCTTTCATCACTTGATTGTATCGTTTCTCTCTTTTGGAGAGGGGTTTTTTCTCATGTGGTTTTTCTCCTTTTATCCATTTGTGAGAGATTGGATTTGCATTTGTACATGGGTACCTAAAATTGTCTCATAGTGGGGACCCATCCTCGCATCTTTGCATCATTTGCATTATAATTGCTTCTCCTTAAGTTGCACTTAAGGGGGGGTGTTGGTGTAGATAGGTAATTCTCCTAGCTAGTTAATTAGTAGGGTCCTATTTATATGTTAATTCCACTTAGGTCCTTGGCATATTTAAGTTGTTTAGATAAGATTTTAGCTTTTTAGCTTTTATTAAATATTTGAATCCTAGGTCATTTAATGATGGCTCATGTCATTTAATAATAACACTAGTCATTTAATGTTTGGTACTTCATCACACCTTATTTATATAAGCAAGGTAATTGTACACTCTTGTAGCATACATCATTATTATATTTGATAGATGTTAATATCAATCAAGCTCATTTCTTGCATACTCTCTTGTATAAGGTTTTCATTTTTTTTGCAAGTGGTCTTGAGATAGAGCTAATTTTTAGCTCCTACAAAAAGTAAATATATTTCACATTTTATTCATGTCATTGTCGATTACTTATAGAAATGGTAACTTGATGCAAATCAGGGAGGCAACCATCCAACAATCACAATATGATCAGGTTCAAACAACTTTCAATCACCATTATCTCAATTAGGAGTTCTACTCACCAATTACTCACAATTCCTTGTAGGGTTCTAAACTAGCTTTTCCTTCTACAACCTGCAAACAAAATCTCAAACCCACAAACCAATGGTCATTTAAAATACCCTTTACCTTCTTACAAAACATATCTCAAAAGAACATCAGGTCACTTTGGACCAACACCTCCAAAATAATGCTACTACACTGCCCCAATAGGCCAATTAGGCCACTTTTAAAAAGCAACCCCAATCTAAACATGTTGCCAAACTTAAAACTCAATTGCAATGTTCTTTACAGACCCCAAAAAGTCTGAATCCACACTTTCCTCAATTGGAACAATCAAAAAACTCATCAAAATGCAAAACCCTTACTCTAGGCCTTCCTATGCTTGAAATAAAGGGGGTTTATTGAAAATAGGTATTCCAAGGCCTATCTCACCCTACCAACTCTTCAAATACTCCATAATATGCCTACACATACTCACTAAATCATCTCCCAACCTCCAACAATGCAATTTCATCAAACTCTTATACTAAGCCATCACTTTTCAAGCAAAAACTCAAGAAAACTCACCTAGGGCAGCATCAAAAGTCCATCTAAACACTTTCCCTACTCAAAATAACCCCCTAGACTATTCTGGATTAGGAGGTCATGGTGGGATGTATTTCAAATTAGGCATCTAGATTTAATAATTAGAGTTGCAGAGGGGGTGGGCATGAACAAGGAAATAATGCTAAGGCCCTACATTAGCACATGCTTTTATGAAAACTTGCATAAGCTATACAACAAGCACCAATATGGGTCCAACAAAATTTATAACTATGATGAAATTGGTGTATAGGTTGGTAGAAATTGTGGCATGCATAGTTGCAAGAATTCCAGGTTCCAGGGACACATAGTTGCTCATATTCTCAAGAAACCAAAGGATTGGGTACAAGGAAGAAGGTCATTGAAGCCACAACTACAAAAATTTCAAGCAAGGATGATCCTTCAAGGAGGAAAATGACAAACAAGAAGGTTCTTCTTCTTCTTCCATTTCTCAAGCTTCTATTTTGATCACTAGTTCTAAAAAAAATATGCAAGGGGGTTGTGACAATGAAGATCCTTCTAAAAAAAGGATTTTAGAAGTATATTTGGGGATAATAAAAAAATTAAAGAAGAGGAGATCAAAGATAAATGAAAAATTATTGAATCCCATATAAGAAAAAGCGGAAGAAAGAGAGTCTATGGATCCTCAAGACTATCCTAGTGGTGAAGAGTGAATCTCAACTATTTATCCTTTTGTTCTTATCATATCTCCTCCTTGTGATGTGCCTCATTCTCCTCCCATAACATAGCCTCCATCTTTATCGACTATTAATGTACTTCTTGATGATGTTTCTCTCACATTTATTTCTAATCCACTTGCATCATTTGATTTGTTACCTATGAACATTCCAAGCTCTTCACAAGCTCCTACTCCTTCATGGCTACAACAAAGTTTGCTAAAGAAAAGAAGTGTCATTCAACTAGTCATTCTGTAATTTGATACAGTTGCTAATTTGATCTAGAGATCTAATGAGCCAAAGAAAACCAAAGTTTTTGAGAATATGTGTGTTGAAGTAGCTCAACCCATCTCAGAGAAAAATGTGGACAAAGCTAATGAGAGTGATTTTGAAATCACCAAAGTAGATCTTAGCCCTTCAACACATGAAAGGTGATATTCATAACTTTCAGGTGTCCACAACTCATTTAATACAAAGAATAGAGAAAGAGAAGAATACAAAGGATCAAATCAAACAATAAGTGCAAGGCTTGACATCTTATCTCAGGTATATTGTAGAGACATTTGCTTTACCTATAGATGTGACCCTTGCCTCTGCAGTTCTTATTTTTGAGGGAATTATTGAGGAGGCCATAGAAGGTGTGCATAAATACTGGTCATATGGAAAAGTAATTGAGGAATGGGTGGATCAAATGAAAGAAGATGCTTTAGCTTACATTTGGAAAACTAAAGAAGTTTATGAAATGTTAAGAAAGAAGAAATTGCAAAGGAACTAAGGAATATGAAAGAAGAAGAGTCAATTTGGTAGAGAATTTTGAAAGACCTTTAGGAGATGACCGAGATGGATGTTAATATCTTAATTGTTGAGAATATTTTATCGAGTATAGAAGAAAATCAATCTAATATGTGGTTTCAGAGCATGGAATGGAAGCTAATAACTATTAGTCAGATTTTGATAGAACAAGAGAAACTTTTGGCAACTTGTGAACAAATAAAAATGAAGAATCAAGATGATCTCCTATCAATCAAAATAGATGCATTACGAAAATATGAAATTCAGGACATGGATGTCCAGTCTATTAAGATAAAATTTAAAAATATGATCAATACATAATTATTTAATAGATTGGTGTTCAGTGTATAAGTGATGAAGAGGTTGAGTAGCATTTCCATCACTCTTGATATGTGTAGTGGTCATTTGCCTAGTTATTGTCAGAATTTAGAGGATACCTTGAAGAGTCATGTTACTTGAAAGCTAAGGATGATTAATGTAATTGTTCTTACAAATAAGCTCATGGCTCAAGCCGTTAAGTTATTTGGGATATTCAAAGCTAAATCTTCTTTTCATAAGAGGCAAGTTGCAAGGAAAAGGACTTCTCTAGGAAGCATCAGCGATGGTACAAATAAAAGAAAAGGAGCACTCAATTGTACAATTTTCTTTTTAGAATTTTAAATCATAGCTCACAAGTTTTGTTTTTAATGTTCTTTTGTAAAAAGTGACTTGTATCTCATATTTACATAATAAGTTAGGAAATGGGATTTATTTACGCAAAAGTTTAGATATTTCTAACTTAAACAAAGTTTATTTTATTTCTCTCAAAATGTAAAGGTATTTACTTAGGTGGTTACAAATTAGTTATGAATTAGTTACTGGGATAAAGCCTATATATACAAGGCTTGTGTTATTGGGATTTATTTACGCAAAAGTTTAGATATTTCTAACTTAAACAAATTTTATTTTATTTCTCTCAAAATGTAAAGGTATTTACTTAGGTGGTTACAAATTAGTTATGAATTAGTTACTGGGATAAAGCCTTTATATACAAGGCTTGTGTTTAGGGGATTTTTTATTTTTTCACAAATTTTACATCAACAAAGTAATGAAAAACAACTTTGGAGATGCTTTCTAGTGAGTGTTTTCTATACATTATTGTTGACCTTTCATATGTTGTGTTAATGGTGACCTTTGTTACCCCAAATCTTGTTTGTGAAAGCGAATAGTCATTCTTCAATAAGTTTTATTTTGAAAACATATTCACTTCTTGGTAGCTTTATTTGAATGTGTTAATGTTCAAAATTTGCATTCATTATAAAGTTCTTATGCATAGTCTTTGATCTTTATAATGTATTTGGTCCAATTTTAAATAAGTTTGTCAAACCCATAATAACATTTGTACATTGTTGTTGGGGGTTCTTTATCATTTCAATTACTTTAATTTTTTCTCATTCACTTAGATACTTTTTAGTTAAAATTACACTTGAAGGTCTAGAATAATATCATACAAGGAATTTTCCCCTCTCAAACATAGAGGAAGATTACAATTCCATAAGCAATCTCTCCAAATGTTGGAACATTTTGTCACTTTCCATTGGGTGAGCCATATTACATTTCAAAGTGACAAATTTGTTTACCAACAGATTTTTGGTGACTCTACTGGGGACACAAATTTAGAATTACCAAGAAATATATTTTTTATCTTGTTTTTATGAGTAATTATGGTGTTTCCACAATATAACGATATTTCAATTTTGCAACCAAATCTTGATTTGGTGCATTCCAAACAAGAAGACATCATTTCTTAGTTAAATATCGTAGCTCTTGGAGATACAAAAGAAGTGGAAAAAATATTTACAAGATAATCAATTCTTGGAACGTGAGGAATAATTAGGTGAGAAAATTAAAAGACTTTGTCCAAGAGACAAGTTGATTGTGGTTGAAAGATTCATTGTAAGACAAAGGCGGCATGGACAAAATCAAGCCCAACAAGTGCATTATAATCAACCTACAAGACTTCCTAAGAACAATATCCATCAGTAAACGTGTTGGCTAGCAAAAGGTACACAAAGAGGAGATAGAAGTAAAGGTGTTCTTTACCCAAATTTTGAGAGTTTGAAAAATATTTTTTTTCCTAGACACCTTTCCTCTTCAAGAAGAAAATTTAAAACCCATGTCACCTACTAAGATTTTTTTTTGAATTTCTGACTTTTCAAGCTTTGGTATTACACGAAACATCATTGCCTCTAGTTATTAATATTCAACCTAATATGGGTAAGTGCACCAAGTTGTGACACAAAAAAGGTGCCAAATTGAAAAAAAACTCGAAAAAGCCTATTTTGCATGTGCCAAATTTGGCGCTCACCAAATATAAAAGCATGTTAAAAAAAACTAAGTTCAAAATGTCATTTTTGCCCAGGCCGTGACTTCACCTATTGGTTTTTACCTCTGCAACCTGTGCTCGCCAAAAGGAGATCATTTTTTGCACTCTTAGCTTATGATTCTTCATGAGGATGCCACCAAGACATTGTAGAGGTGAAAAAGGTATGTATTTTTGTTGTTTTAGTTTTAAATTTGAATTAAATTGTGGATCAAAATAGGTTTTTTTATTAAACTTTGTTTTAATTTCCAAGAAATCAATCTCCACCTCCAAATATTAATAATTCACAATCACCTCCTCATGAAAACCCTCTCGAACAAGAACATCAAATCCCTCCCTCAACTTGTAGATATCTTATAGGAACTCAAGAAAATATTTTAAATCAAATCGAAAACAACAAAAGAGAGCTTGAAGAATTGATTGCAAGATTAAATGAACATGTTGCAAACCACCCTTATAGGAGAGGCATTGTTGAATCCATAAAATCGATTGTATCTCATATAGGAGCAATGAGTGAACAAATTAATTTTTGGTCGAATAAGAGGGAGGAATTAAAATGATTTTATGCAAGTGGACTTTCCTATGTGCAAGTGAAGAAAGAAAAAAATAGAAAAGATGACTTATGTGCCCTTTTCACAGACCCAAGAACCAATGCACCTTTATCATTTGCATGCAAAAAGTTCCCCATTCATTGGTGCCACCATGAATTAATTAAAAATAAGTTTTGGGAGAGGTGGTGGATGGTTTTTTACCAACCTCCATGTAATAACTATGAGGCCCCATAGTATTTTTTGAGGAAACTCTATTGTGAGTTTGTCCTCAATAAGATGCCAAATTATTTTGACTATTTAGACTTTTGAGGTAGAGGTGGGGGCTCCACACATGATAGAGTGGGTGCATGACATAATCCACAGCTAACACCAAGACCCTTGGCTAAACCCATGGTGGAGCATGTCACTGTTCCTTCCCTTGTGAAGGACAATGTCAAGGTGGACACGTTGGACTCAATTAGCTTGCTTACTTAGAGCCTTGTACAATGTGTGAGGCCTCTAGCAGATCTTGATGTGGGCGAGTCTTCTAGGCTCAAAGTTCCAACCCACTTTTGTCACGCTTGCGACGTTGTTTGTATGTATTATGGTGAGAGTGCTACGGATGCAGCTACACAGGATACATCAGTTGTAGTGCAGATGGTCATGATAGATGCCTTGTTGAGTCAAACATTCGACATTGATATTCAGGTAATTTTTAGCATGTTCATTTTTTTTTTATTAAATTTTATTTTGAAATGTAAAAATAACTAAACTAGTAAAATGAATATGTTGAAAATTCAGGGTCAGAGTGTTGATGTTACATGCACTATTCCCACAGACCCTTATATGTTTACGTCGTCGAGTCCATAGATATGCAACCAGTATTAAAGAAATAATTATTGCATGTGAATATTTGAACCTTATATGAATTATTGTCTCATAACACACTTTGGATGTCAAATAGTTTGTTGGTGGACCTTTGACATCGACACCTCACTATTCTCATCCTCAAGCAACTTTCACTCAGGTAACCTTTATTATTTAGTGGTGTTGTAAAACAATGTTAGGCAATTTTGGTAATTGAAAAAAACACTATTCCATATGATTATACCTTTTAGCACAATTCCATATGATTTTGTACAATTGTACTTTGTTCTTTAATGCATCTATCCTCTAATATTCTATATGGCTCCTCAGGGCTTAATTTTCATTAATTTGATTTTGAATAAAAATGACCTAGCTTTCTTTGCTCAAAAATCCTTTTAGTTTCATGGTCATCCAAATCCCTCATTCAAACAAC
>VDFB02112676.1:0-38320 GCA_007258455.2 Sequoia sempervirens
CTCTCTAACCCAAAAATAGTAAAAAAAAAGGATGCATCCAATTGTGAAAACCTCTTTGAGGCACCCAAGGATGGGGGATTCAATCTTCCTCTCAAAGCTCTACATCAAGAAAAATCAGCGGTTCTAGCTGAAAAATGCAACCCAGTAATTTGGGAACAAAGGAGACACTGCACATCACATTTTATACAGTCATTACTATCAGAAGAACCGGAGCTTGCGGCCACCTTTTTAAGAGAATGGAAAGTCAAAATTGCATGGAGCTACATGGATATGCCCTAGCTCGACCCAAAAATTATGGTCCATCACCTAGCAGTCTATCTTGAAGCATAGTTTGTTAGACAAAAATTGAGAAAAATGCATCCTCAGATCGTCCTACTAATCAAAATGGAACTAAAGAAGCTACTTGATGCAGGATTCATATGACCAATTGACTATCCAGAGTGGGTATCTAATCTAGTACTTTTTTCAAAACCTGATGGGGGCATCCAAATCTATATAGATTTTAGAGACCTAAACAAAGCATGTCTAAAAGATGATTTCTTGTTGCCTAACATTGACATGTTTGTAGACATGATAGCAAGACATGAAATGCTCTCTCTGATGAATGGTTTCTTTGGGTACAACCAAATAATGATTGCCAAAGAAGACCAACACAAAATGGACTTCACTTGTCCATGGGGGACCTACTGCTAGAACATGATGCCATTTAGCTTGAAGAATGCTAGGGCCACCTACCAAAGGGCCATGACATTAATTTTCCATGACATGATCCAAAAAACTGTGGAGGATTACATTGATGAAATACTAGAAAAATATAGAAAGAGGATAGATCACATAGCAACCTTGAGTTCTATTTTCAACAGGCTTGAGGAATACAAACTCCATTTAAATCCAAAGAAGTGCGTCTTCGGCGTATAGTTAGGAAAGCTGTTGGGATACATAGTGTCAATGAGGGGTATTGAAATAGGTCCCGCCAAGGTAAAATCAACCCTTGAGGTGGAGGCACCCAAAAAATTTAAAAAACTAAGAGGTCTCCAAGGCATACTTCAGTCTATCCGCAAATTCATAACACAACTGACAGACAAGCACAACCCATTTTCTCACCTACTTCATAAGGGAGTAGCATACAAATGGGATGAGAAGTATGATGAATCCTTCAAAAAAATCAAAGAATATCTACTCACACCTACAGTCCTCATGCCACCAATCCCAAGAAAGCCACTAATCATATATGTATTAGCAACACGAGCAGCTCTCGGTGCTCTTTTGGCTCAGCACAATGAAAATGGAACAAAAAGGGCCATCTATTACATCAGCCACACAATGGTTGAGCATGAGTTAAACTACTCATTCATTGAAAAAGCATGTCTTGCAGTAGTGTTTGCTTCACAAAAATTCAAACACTTCATGTTGACACACAAAATTAAACTCATCGCCAAAATTGATCCCCTCAAGTACCTATTGTCAAAGGAAATGCTCATAGGAGGGATGACCAAGTGGGTCATGATTCTATCTAAATACAACATCAAGTACATCAAAAAAAAAGCAATCAAAGGCCAAGTCATTGCAGATTAGCTTGCAGAATCACCCATGTATTTAGAGAATCCACTCGTATCAGAGTTTCTGGATGAATCCATCTTCAATCTCAACATAGCCAGCCATTGGAAACTCTACTTTGATGGCTCATACACACATGGATCAGGAGTTGTTGTCTTCTTCATCACCCCACATGGGGACTATATACCTAGATCTTATAAGCTGGCATTCCCCTGCACTAACAACATTGTAGAATACGAAGCTTTAACCATAGGTCTTAGAATAGCAGTGCAGTGGCACATCATGGCCCTCAGGGTATATGGAGACTCCCAGTTGATAATAAATCAAGTACACAATGAGTACCAGACAAAGGATGATAAGCTAATTCCATATAAAAAGTTGGTAGAAATCCTCAAGGAATCATTCATTGATATAACATTTGAGTAGATTCCTCGAGAAAATAATAGAGCAACATATGGAATGACAATGATTGGATCCCTACTGGACATCCCTCATAGTGTCATAAAACATAAATTATTGGTAGAGAAAATTCTCATACTCGTATTCGAGGTACCAGAGTCAAAATTCATGTGTGAAATCATTGGTCCCGGTGATCCTTGGTACCATGAAATTTGTACCTACTTACGAATAGGAGTCCTTCCCGCTGACCTACCCTCGAGCTTAAAGAGAACCTTTATCAAAAAGGCATCCCGCTTTGTGATCCTAGGAGATACCCTGTATCGTAGGAGCATAGAAGGAACCCTATTAAGGTTCTTGAATCCTAAGGAAGCCTTAACCACTCTAACTGAGGTGCATAATTGCATTTGCGGTTCCCATTCGAGTGGTATAACTTTGGCCAAGAAGTTGCTAAGAACAGGGTACTATTAGCCCACCATGGAAAGAGAGGCACATGATTACATCAAGAAATGCATGCAATGCCAACAACACAAAGATCTCATCCATGCTCTAGCTCATGAGTTCCATCCTATTGTCAAACCATGGCCCTTCTCATAGTGGGGGATTGATCTCATCGACAAAATAACTCCCACCTCATCCAGTGGCCACAAGTTCATCATAATTGCCACCGAATACTTTACCAAGTTGGTGGAGGCCATACCAATGACATATATAACTGGGAAGCAGATATGAAAATTCATCCTAACCTATCTCATATGCCGTTATGGTGTCCCACAAGCTATTATCTCAAATAATGGGACACCATTCAAGAATCAGGATGTCTGTGACTTATGTGAAAAATTCCAAATCCAACATCACTTCTCCACCCCATACTATCCCCAAGGAAATGGCCAAGCAGAAGCCACCAATAAAACCATTCTAAAGATCCTTAAGAAGACAGTCAATGACGCAGGTCGTGACTGGCATCTGCAACTAAATCCTGCCCTCTGGGCCTACCAAACCAACATCCGCACACCCACCAATGGCACCCCATTCTCCCTGGTCTACGAATCAGAAGCTATACTCCCCATTGAGATCGAGCTCTCCTCATTAAGAATATCACTAAAAAACCTCATTACAGATGAGGAATACCTGGTATCAAGACTAAATGAGCTAGAATTGTTAGATGAGCGAGGGATGGAGGCACTAAACCACCTGCGGGTATATCAAAACTGACTAAAATAGAGCTATAAGAAGAAGATCAAAAGCAGAACATTCCAAGTCAAAGAACTGGTATTAAAAGAGAATCAGAAGAACATTCCTCCTCTAGACAATAAGGGAAAGTTTGAACCTAATTGGTTGGGCCCATTTATCATCATGGCTAGCTACAAGTCAAGGGAATATTAGTTATCAACACTCGAAGGGGAGCCTCTGTAGGAGCCCATGAAAAACTCCCATCATAAAAAGTTGTATTCCTAATCCTTTTAAGGTATAGAACCAAAAAATAAAAAAAATCAGAAAATGTCTTGAAAAAATAGTCATCCTAATGAAAACCTAGCAAATAGGCATCTTGGTGACAACAAAAAAAAATGTAAAAATCCAAAAAATCATAAAAAGGATTGAAAATAGTAAAGAGAAAATCATCCTCTAGTAAAAACCACTTTGGTGGCACTTTGGGCAAGTACCTTGGTGAAAACCTGGAAAATAGGTGCCTTGTGTAAATAAGCACTTTCCATCCACCAGGATCTTCAGGGCTTGTTTTACATCATGCTTTCATCATCCATCACAATCCATATCTTCATCCATCACCCCTCCGCATCTGCATCATAGATTGATCTTGTGTTCGCGTCATAATCCCTCCTAGTACTACTTAGCCCACCCTCAAGATCAGTTTGTCATGCCTTTATTGGAGTAGTCTATTGCATCACTCTGGGGGAACAATCTCATTGGATTGGATTTGAGTATATTCTTGAAGTCCCTAAATCAAAAAATCTAAAAACATCATAAGATCAGAAAAATCCAAAAATATCATAAAACCAAGAAAATCCAAAAAACACTCAAAACATTTCAAAAATTCCAAAAACAAGTCAAAAATTCAAAAAGTTAAAAATAGATTCATCTTTTCAAACTATGTCGTCTTTGAGATTTGAACATAGGCAAGGCTGATATTTGATCATCCCCCGAGACATTTAGGTCAGTCTTTTAGGAGTCTGTCATAATAAACTGGCAATCCATTCATTTTTATCTCATCAATAATCAAGTCAATATCTTGTCAAACTATGTGGTCTCTACATGTATAATGTAGGCAAGGCTAATCTAGTTGATCAGCCCTCGAGGCCCCTAGGATAGGTCTTTAGGTTAGGTCTTGGTCAAAATCTCTGAAAAATCCAAAATAGTGGAAAATCTAAAAATCAAAACATTTGTAAAATCTCAAAAATACCAAAAACAACCTCAAAACATTGCAAAAACTCTAAAAACATCCAAATAGTTGAAAAAAATCCATCTGTCCCATCTTGCCTTGACCTGCAATAAACATCACTCATAATAAATCATCGTCATCCTCAACCTTTGGTGAAACAATTGGAAACAAGTCTAGCAGGTTAAAGCGAAAACTCAAACGTCAAAATCTCAAGTCTAGGTCGGTACATAGACAAGTTAATCAACTATTTGTGTCAATAACCTGTCATCCAATCAGTCCTATATCAAATCATCTAATATCGCCATTTCCTAGGATGCATCCTTCCTACGATGGACATCAACATTAGGCATCACCATAGTTTAGTCTTGGCTAGCGGTATTGAAGAACATTAGTTAGTTTATTTACTTTATCTTTGTCTTTTGACTTATCCCTTTTGCGATCACTTCAATGGCCTCTCAATGATGTCCCAAATGAAGGGATTTAGAGAGATAGAAATGGGGCAATGATCATGATCTTTTTATTTGCTGTGCTTATTGGATATTTTTGTAATATAACCTTGGTCATGCATGCTTTGTTTGTGTGTAGGGAGGATTTCTTAGGTGTCTTATTGACCACAGGGGAAGGCTTGCCTTTCTATGTGTTGGTCTAAGATGTCTAGAATGTTTGAACTGTATTTTGGATAAGGTTTCAAATGCTAGGTGTGAACAGGAATACTCCTATCTGATTATCAAGTCAAATTCCATCACACTAGGCACCATGCCATCTTGGTTCTTTATACCTTGATGTATCGTGCCTACACGTGTTATCAAACATAAGGTATTTGGTCCTTAGAAAATCCCAACTCCTCAAAATGTATTGTCATCATCATCATCATCATCATCTCTTGTCTTGTTGGAATCTCTTGCTTCCTTCTATCTTCTTTCATGCTAACATGGTACCATGATAGTTAATCATCGCTAAATACATCCATCCTACATCCAAAAATATTCAGCATGTAGCATATTGTGTGTCACATCATAAATATTGATCATATCATATGCATTGCATTCCATCAATATAGATTGGTTATTGTAAGCATCTCATAAATCATAACATTCCATTCATTTTGCATTTCACAAAACATCCCACATCATTATAAGCATCCAATACATGATCATACAAAGCATAACATGTAAAAAATCCATCGTATTACATGCATACATACCATCCATTTCTATAATCATATAAAACCTGTCATAAAAGCATCCATTATGCCATCACATATACATCATAAGGACATACATCACATATAATTTTGCATATCATAATCATCCTTCCATACATGTACCACATCACATATCACTTTGCACATCATTTCACATCATCATAATATCAAATCACATATTACATCCTCATAAGTACATATCATACATAGAAAGATTACATACATCCTATCATCCATCATTGCATAATATAGATCTGTGAGTCTAAGCATTTGCATACCATTACATTCTACATACATCATAAGAAATACATGAGAAGATAAAAAGATTGCATCATCATACATACATCACGTAAATCATTGCATCATTTCATAAATCATCATACCATAACCATCATATAAGTATCATCATAACATCATATCATAATAGCATCATTGCATCGCATATAGAAATAGGAACCATCCATAATGTATAAAGTAAAGATAGGACACAACATATAACATCAGATCAAAATCATCATGTCATATCATCAATAAAATACTATCATACTACAAAAAATTGGATCAATGTATGTGTATAGAGTACAAAGGCCCATGGGGCTATCAAAAATGAGCCCATGGGGCACAAAAGAAGCCTATCTCAAAGATCAAAGTAGCTTAACCCTGATGGCTACTACCCTCGCCACCTGCTCTCTCTTCATGGGCCTCTACAGGTCTATGGCTGTCCTCTACAAAAAATTGGGAACTCTGGCTGCTCATGGTATGACCTGGTAGTAATGTAATCTGTAATAATTAGCCTCTTGTATGGCCTCCTTGTATTCTCTAAGTGACACTATGCTCTAAGAGGAAGAAGCAAACATACTCTCGATTTGCTGTCGTCAGCCCATCTCGGCCACTGCCTGTAGCTCTACAACCTATCTCTGTTGCACTGCCTAATCTCGCTCAGCCTGCAACTGGTCTCTCTTAGCTATTAGTGCCTATACCTAGGCTTGGAGCTATAAAATCTTCCCATCTCTTGGGTCTGGCTGATCATGGCCCCTGTCCCTAGGTGGTGTAGGGACCCTGTCCTGTCATCCCTGGTTATCTTGTCGCTACTCTTCCACCTATGGATTCGAGAGTGGCTGATCCTGCACCACCTAATCTTGCACCAGCTGAACTGGTGGTGGCCCACCACCTCCCTAATCTTGATCCTTCTCTCCCCGGCCCCATTCTACTCCCCTACCTCTGGCTCTCCGGTGATCAAATGATACTCCTAGAACTATGAGTCAAAGCGGTGGCCGAAACTGATCTCGATATGCTTGTGTGCTTCTGGGATCTACCTGTCCCTGGTCATATGGCCATGGTCTAGCCACTAGCTACATAAAGCTCTAAACTACCTCATGGGCAGGTATGTACCGGGCCCAAGAGCTTTGGCTTGTAGTCCTCACAAAGATGGCCATATATTGGTCATCTAGCCGATCCTATGGCTCCCCAAACTACCTTTCTACCCAACTCGGAAGATACATCTCTAGCATGGTATGCTCTCGCCCCTACATAAGTCCATCCTGACGTGCAAATAATAACTGTTGGACATCGTCAAACCATGCTGATTGTCCAAGGTATGGCTACCAAGTAAAAGTGCACATATCATCTAGGACTCTCTACCAGTGGGGAATCTCGTGCTATCCTGTGTGAGTGAAAGAAAGAACCCCTCTGTACCACCAAACTGCTAGATCATCTGGCTCCAGCGAGATGGGCATGACTTGAGGATGGAGAATAACAATGTGCTCCCAAGCCCAGACATAAGAGTAACACCAGCTCCAAGTGCTCGGCCATCCAAGTAAGCAAACTCGTGCAAGTATTTGTAGAGAAAGGCCAAAAGAACTGGCCCCTATGTAAATAATGTCCATCACCGGACCATCCACTCCCATGCGAGCCCCCATCCTGGACTGAAGTACCAGCCTCACCAATCTGGTGTGATGAGACCTGAGATGATGGCCACAATAACCAACTGGAAACTGGAAATAGCAGGCCGATGGCGATTGAGCTCAATCTTTCCCTCGTAAAATACAATTTGTTCAAGGCCCATGACATCATAATAGACTTCCCTCCCAACATCCAAGTCATAAATGACTTGCTCGCCATGAATAGGCAGTCAGAGGATCTACCACATGTCCTTGAGCATAATTGTAGCCTCGTTAATTAGGAGGTAAAAGGAAGAGGTCTCGTTGTGCCACCTCTTAGCGAGTGTTGTCAGCATCCCCAAATGTGTCCAAATGGGAAGCGCATAGGCAATGTACCATAGACCAATCCACCCCAGGTGCTCCTATTGTCTCTTGGTTAGCTCACCTAGAATGCTAAATAGCTCCCAAGACCTTTGCTCACATGAGTAGATCTCTCTCACCCCCTCTTGCATCAAGAAAGTCACTGTGTTAAAAATCATCAAAAAAAGTTGATCCTAGCTTGTCTCGATGTCTCAAAAACTACCTCAGCATCACTGCCTATGAAGGCAGTGTAGTTTGCAAATTTCAAACTGCACTGCTAGAAGCCTTCAAACTCTCAAATTGCACCGTAGTGTCGTAGTTTGCAAAGGCAACCCAATTTGACCTAAAACCCTAACTCTAAAGAGCACTAGGGCGGTGCAATCTGTGACGGTAGTTGAGTTTAGAATTTAACCCTAAATTCCAAACTACACTGCGATGTTGGAACTTGTGACGGCGGTGTTTTTTGAACACTGAGCGTCATTGTTTAAAATTTGAGTGGGCCAATATAGCATCACTCCTAAGGACCTAGTTTTTTATCACAATAAATGAGCATGAAAATCAAAAAATGAGGTTGGATCAAGTCGAATCACCGGTGCTCTAATGCTAGGAAGTTGCTGATGCGTCTGTACTCGGTCAGAAATGTGCATGGGGAGCTGTCGTTGTGCCATTTCTTTGGAGGGTCAGAGCTCAAAATTGCATAATCTCTTAAGGTTGAATGTGAAAATGAATTGGAAGTGGCCCTCAAGGCCTATTTAAGCCTAAAAATTAGGGTTTTTTGACCCTATTTAGTAATCCAGGAAGGGTCTAGGTCCCTTGAGCCCATTTTTTCCCATCCGAGGGTCGTTTTAATCCATTTTTTGCATTTTTTGACCTCCCAGAGCCATTCTAGACCAGTTATGCACCTTGTCCCCCTTTTTCGTAAGATCACCCAAAAATCAAAAATTTTCATCCAATCTCTCGAGGGGGAAGTATATTGGCATGTTTTCTCCCGCCGAGGCAGTAGTGGGGCAATTTTTGAAATCAATTTTTTTTTTGGCTTTTGATCAAGATAGTTTATTCTTTGAATCAATGTAATGAGTGCATCACTTCAAAGAGGGGAAAAATGTAGACACGTAAAATGTACCGATTGACATTACATACTTGATCCCAATCAACTAACACCGTTTCATCCTGAATCACCTTGTTAGCTTATCATCACCCTTCATCCCTTAATTAAATAAATAATCATTTATCTGATTAAGTAATTCCCTCTTGTTAATTAAATTAATCAATCTGATTCAATTAACTCAGTTTCTCTGTTTAATTAAACAAAGAAATTTTATTTAATTATTCCCTAAAAGTCTATCCATTAAATTAAATAAATTAAAACCTTATTTAATTTAATCTAACATTCATCCCCTTTAGTTAAATAAACAAAATATTTATTTAAGTCTAAATCATTTCTTTCTCAACTTTGATTTATTTAAATCCTAAAATCTAAGTCAAAATTTTCACATCACCTAATCTCTCATTAAATTAATCCAATCCTGATTAATTTAATCTAATCTCATGTCATATCCTCTAGCTTTTCTCACTTGCACAAATAAATCAATTTAATTGATTTATAAATTCTCTATTTTATCTCAACTTGGCATCTTTGATAGAATATTCCTCCAAATTTGAAATCCATTTGTCCTTCCAACAAGGCATTTAGCTCATCTTACAAGTCCTTTCGCATTGAGTCAAGTGGCATTTAAGACATTATTTTTCCCTCTTACATGTCATTTCACTAATTTCAAATTCCACCTAATTGCATTTATGGACACATTCATCAAAATGTGCTTACCCTTCATCCATTCACATCTTGACAAGTGGCACTTGGCCATTGGTTGAAAGTTAGTCCCACATTGCTTCATTTTGGGAATTATTCCATCTTGTATTTCTATAAATAAGAAGCTTCTCTCATTTTAATATCCACAATTTGAGTAAACTTACTCTACTCAATTTCATCTCCAAGCATAGCAATTTCCATCCATTTTCAAAACTTCTCAGCTAGGTTTTGCAATTTTTTCATCTTGGAGCACACTTGAATCTTCAACAAAGTGGATCACTCTTCATCACTCATCAACATTGCATCATAGGAGTTGGGAAAGGGCCAATTTTCACATCAAATTGGCATCAATTCCCCCATAAGATCAAGAGTTTGCATGTTTTTAATAGGATTTAATTTATCTTCTTTCTCTTCTTGTGTTCTTGCTTTTATTCTTATTTTGAACATTGTTAATGGATTTTATGGGGAAATCTGATCTTACCTTGCATATGAATCCTCTAATGTGTTTTTTTGTTGTGTTTTGCAGGTGCAAGGATCTGGGTTCTACACTTTGTAATTAGGCCAGGTATTGGAGAAGTTGTATCTTCCTGCCTCAATGTTTTCCTTAATTTTGGTTTTAATAATATGACTTACCTCCCAGCTGCTTCTCTCCACATCTATGAAAAATTATTTTATTCCTTTCCTTCCACAATCCCTGAGTAATAAAAGGAGGAACTTGGTTCCAAAGGTCCACAATAAAGTTGTGTGAGAATGGGAAATTTGACCAACCTTTAATAAAAAGCTTCATTGAATTGGGAAACACCCAATTAGAGGACAACAACAGCAAAAAGAAAGACCACACTTCCCTCATATATTGGCATTGAAAGAAAATATGAATTATTGAATCCTCTTCCTATTTACAAAGTGAACACCTATTTACCAGCTAGAAGCCTCTCTTAACCAGATTGTCAATAGTGAGAATTTTTCCATGAGCAGCAGTCCACCAAAAATAATTAATTTTGGGAACAAGATTATTTGGCCACACCCTCTCCCAAAAGTGATCAAGAACAACAACCTGGGCCCTCACTAGATCTTCATAGGTCTTTTTAATTGAGAAACAACCAGAAGATCCATTCATCTTCCCTTTCTCTATCAAACCACTTAGCCTCCCCTATCAAATTATGCAGATTTGTGAGGATAGGATCCCAATTCACTTGTTTTTGACATCTTAGATTGTCTCTCCTTAGTAATGTGTTGAACTCCTTCCATTTAGGTTCCTCCATGTCCCCATTTATATAATCAAACACCTTTTTGCCACAAATCATGTTTAAGCTAAGCTTGAGAGGATTCATTTCTTCATAGGTGGACAGAGTGGAATTCTCTATCCAAGGATCCTTCCAAAAATCAATAATATTCCCATTCCCTATTCTCTTCCTTTCCCTCATATTCAACACATTACTCAATCTCACAAGATGGTTCCATAAGGTTGAACCAGTAGGTAGATTCAATTGTGAGAGTAAACAACCAGGATTCCTGTTCCTTAAGTACTTATCTTGGAAAAATTTTACCCAGTCTTTGAAGCCCTTTAGAAGATTTCAACAATTTTTTGTTGTTAATGATTTGTTTAGCATGAAAATTCTTCTCAACCCTAGATCCCCACTTCTTTTAGGCATACACATTTTTTCTCAATTGACCAAGGATAGTCTATTTTTTCTTTCATTCCTAACCACAAAATTTTTCATTGAATCTATTCAATCTTCTCCCCAATATGGGCTGGGATTTTGAACAAAGATAGGTAATAAACCAAAATATTATGAAGAGAGGCTTTAAGGAGTTAAATTTTTCCCACCAAGCTAAGAAGCTTCCCCTTCCAACTAGCGAGTTTGTTTTGGATTCTTTCTATCAATTGGTTCCAGTAATTATTCTCCATTTTTTTAGAGATCAAAGGGAGGCCTAGATAGGCATGAGGTAAGTCAGCTTCCTGACATCCCATAATTTTTTTCACTCTATCCTTTATCTATTGATTAGTGTTAAAGAAGTAAACTTTTATTTTTTCATAGTTTATGCACTGACCTGAAACAATAGCATAATCATTGAGGACTTGTTTCCATATACTTTCTTCCCCAACCAAAGCTTCCCCAAACATTAGAGTATCATCAAAAAACTATTGATGGGAATCAAACCTGAGAGAAGAAGATAATTTTACACCTTTGAGAGCTTTTGAGTCCACCAACTTTTGAATATTCTTGCCCAGAACTTCAACAACAATGATAAACAAGTAGGGAGAAAGAGGGTCACCTTGCCTAAGCCCATGACCATAGGAGAAGAAACTCTGAGGAACACCATTGACCAAAACAGAACACATGGGGGAAGTAACACAAGAATAAATCATCTTTAGGAATCTACCATCTATCCTTTTTGTTTATCTTATACCATTGGGATCTAAGATCTTTTTCCCTAGCACATATCTCTTCATCCACTAGGCTAGTATCCATAATATCCTAAACCTATTTAAAACTTTTTCCCAGGGTATTCTTTATCTCAAAGATGTTGTCAAAGCTCAGCTTATTCCACCCTTTCACTTTTTTCTTTATTCTACATAGCTTTTCCACCAAATAGTACATCGGAGTACTTATTATGGGTTCCTCCCACCAAGATTTAACCAAGGTAGAAAAATCCAAGTGGAGACCCCACATAGCTTCAAATATGAAAGGGAAAGGTCCCTTATTATGGTCCAAATTTATTTTTAGCACCAATGCATTATGATCAGATCCTGACCTAGAGAGAGTAGATAGAGAAAGGGATTAGGAAATATTCTAGTTAGCGGAGATCAAGAACCTATGTAGTTTAACTTGGATTAGATGGCTTTTGTTCCTTCTATTATACTAGGTATACTTAGTTCCTTGGAGGGGGATATCAATTATACCTGCCAAATTGAAGAACTCAACCAACTCCATCATACTATTTGAAAAATCATTAGACCCTCTAAACTTTTCTAAAGGTAGGAGAGGAGAATTTTTTAGGTTGTTAGAAGATAGAATTTTTTCCAATATCGTCATTAATTTAGAAATTTACTTGTACACTATGTTGGTTCACTTCTACAATATAGAGGTGATCTCAAAGAGTGTGGAATAGAACTTGTGTACAAAACTAAACTTGTAACTTATAAATCTAATTTAGGTAAATGAAAATATTCCCACCTTTTTCTATGGACGTCTGTGTGGTGTGTTGTCATCCTAATAGGATTCCCACCTCTAGAATTTGCAAAGGTGTTACATTTCTCCATTGGTGAAGAAGAGTAACGCCCCTGCACCCTTGACCTACCTTGTACAACTCTTTTGGGTTGCTATCTATCCCAAAACATCTCATTCTTCATGGAATTCAATCTTCTTCAAGCTCTACACAGTCCACTTCTCTCACCATTGTTGAAGCTCTAAAGCATTACTCTGTTAGATTTTACTCTCGTTGTTGCGGTGACAATTTCATCTTCAAGCTTGCGAGCTCACATCTCCTTTCACGTGTTTGAGGGCACCTTGTTTGGGAGGTGATATCCATTCATTTTGGCATTGTCATTTCATTTATGTAGCATAGTGTTGTTTCCATTACTTGGAATTTCTTCTGTTACTTTCTTTATCATATTTTCTATCTTGTGGCTATTCTATTTGTCCATGGAGGCGAGAACACCAAAATGGGGGCTTGACTACAACAGGACCCAAAACACCCACAACATTTTTTCCTATTCTACTATTTGTAGGTGATCACATTCTTGTGAAGCTTGCAAGAGGTTGGACCTATTGTGAGTTGCATTTTTACCACCTTTATTTTCACCAACCTTCATTTCTTAAGTTAAAGTATTCTTCTTGCTATCTTAGTAGTTTAGTTGCTTTCAACTTTTTGTTATCACATTGATTAGCATTTACTAGGTAGAATAGTGAATTCCTGTCAGTTTGGACTATACTTTGTACTCTCTTTCCATACGGACACTAGTGTCTCACATTTTCATCCATCTTCTACGCTAGAGTCCTTTGGCATAATCTACTTAGGTCATAGTTTGAACTTGGTATTTTTCTCACCTAATTCCCTAAACCTCTTGGGTTGGTAGAAGGAAATGACATACCAATTGTCCTTCCTTTTCACCCTTTGAAAACATTAAACCCAACTTCAACAACCCTTAGCATGAGGTAGATCAGGGTAGCTGATCTTTCTAGACCCTCTTGTGACCTAGGGTCTTGAGTGTTCGATCCCCCTCTACATTTTGGTGAACCTGACATAAACCATTTTGGTTTTGTTTGGTAATGTTGAAAGACTCTTCCCTCATGTTCTAGGAGTGTTGTGGGTGTGAGTGTTGTACAGTGGCTCCCCTTGCAACCTAACCTACAACCCTGAGTGGGATAGTTGAAAGGTTTCTTAAGCATTACGAAGCGGAACCTTGAGTGGGTCATCATTTGATTATGAAACCCTTGGGGGCTTCTGTGAAAGTCCTTTCTAGTGTATGTAAGAGATGGCTTCCTTCCTACATCTACCTATCCATCTACGCAACCTATGAGCAGATTTATTGCTATAACATTCACCTTGTAGGATACTCCGATGAACTATAATAGAGAACCATCCCATTTGTACATCCCCGCATGTATTAATGGGAATATCATAACTAGTGTTCTCATTGACCCAACATGTTGGGTGAATGTCATTACGAAGGAGATCATGTTGATAAATTTTTTACATAAGGATGGACATGACAAGTCTAGAAGTACTATACATACACGATGGGATTTTTCATCCCTCCCATTGGTTGTATCACCTTATCAGTCCTAGTTGGGCCCAAGATTATGAATGCAATATTTGATATCATCCCGAGGTTTGAATTGTTCAAAGTGAAACTAATCATTTTTTGGCTAGTTTCCATGAATGTAGTTCCCTTGGTAATCCATAAGTACTTGAATTTTTCACATGAGGGTTTTGTACATGTAGTCCACAACACTAGTTACAAATCAATGATTGTGCATGGGGGCTACTCACTTGGTCACTTTTGGCCCACCCATGTTGGCCTGCTCCCTTTGAGGATGAACCTATTGTATTGAACTTATGTAAACTACAAGAGTGGGGGCATAATTCCAAAGGTGAGATATCCTCCTCCCTATGCCATTTCACATAGAGCTTGCATGATGGTGGAGTGTGAGGCTTCCTTGGCCGCTCAGAAAAGAGAAGAGGAGAAGTCCACCCAAGGCTCATCTTCTTCTTCCTTCATTATCCCACTTGTTGCTTCCACCTACCTCATTGTGGTGCCCTTGACTTCCACTCCTATGTGTCTCTTAGGAAGTTTGATGGTACCCACTTGGTAGAGGCCCAAGCGTCTGACGTTTGAACTTCATGTCTTTCCTATGGTGCCTCAGCCCATTCTATATAGTAAGGGAAGGGTCCCTATGGAGCATCTTCTATGTCTCAGCCTCTTTGGCCTCCTACGCTCCTACCTCTAAGGTAGTGAATGGGAAGGGGTCCACTATTGAGGCAATCAAGCTTGTTCCTCCCATTATTGTTGCATCATCTTCTCCATCTCTTCCTATTATTCTCATCCAGGAGACTCTCCCTCTACCAAAAGTGATTGTGATGGATACTTTGATGGCTAAATAGTAGTCTTTTGTCCCTTCTTAGGCTATAGCCTCTAGCTCCCAGAGTCATAGAAACCACCTTGCGTATGAACACAAGTGTTAAAGGAAGGCTTTGGCTGCTAAGTAGGCCACCTTATAGAAGAAGGAATGGGAACCGATAGCTCTTTCTTTGAAATCTTTTATTGTGTTCTCCTCTTCCACTCTTTCTACTTCAGTTCCTTCAGCCTCAATCTTGCTTCGAGCTCCCCTCTATGAGCATGAACAATCCTCACCCAAAGAGGGCATAGGTATTCATTGTTTCTTTAGTTGATCCCCCTCTATTTAAGTCCCTTCCAAACATTTGACCATTTTCAAAACCCACAGACATATCGAATACCTTAGTGGTGTCTATTGTGATTTTCTCCTCTTCCTTCTCACCTTTTGCTTCATTTTTGGGGATTTCACATGCCCTCATGAAGTGAAAGATGGAGAAAGACCCTGCTAGTAATGGGGGTTATAAGAATGGTTCACCTTCTTTGGAGGGTGGTTTTATGTTGGATTATTTCGTCTTAGTGATAGAGGAAGCCTTGGAATCCCTGGAGTTCGTCACTACTCCTGAATCATTTGGTGAGGCTAGTAGTGGATCTTAGGTGCTACCTCCATCACCTATTGAGTTGACACATGGAACTTTAGTAAAGTGCATGTTCAACTCTGTAGATGATGTCTCATCCCTATCGATGATTTTCGAGAGATCGCTGACATTCACCTCACAAGAATGGAGTGGAGAAGACTCAAAGAGCCTTCTTTCATAGCTCTTGTTATAGGTGGGTTGGAGGGTACCCCCCTTGATATTTCTCCCTTTCAGTCTCATCTACCCTCCCCTTATGATGATCTAGACTAGGAGAATGATGACCTCTTGGTTGATGACGACTAGGGTGGTGCCTCTTCTTTACCTATAGATTAGATTGTGTGTATGTGTGTGTGTTATGTTCCCCCATGCTTGTTTTATATGTTCCTAGATGACCCTTTTCACCCTTGTAGATTCTTGGATATAGGAGTGTTTTTGTGTTGTAAAACTTATTCTATTTGTCACATCATTCTTCTTTTTGTTGTGCATTAATTTTTGACAATTGGGGATGATGCAAAGTGTTGGGGGAATTTAGGCCTCCCTTCCATGTTAAACCAATTTTGTTTTTAATTTTATTTTCATGTGCCTTCTTCACATGGTCTGATATAGTAAGGGGTTGATGAAAGCTCATTTATATATTATTATATCTATTTATCTATATTTATGAGCAGCTCTGACCTTGAGATATCAAATCCCCCTATCTCTCTTTTGTTATGTCCTTTTTCCTTTCTTTTATCTTTCTCCCTTCTTTTCTTGCTTTGTGATGTTGTGTTTCTCATGTTTTGTCCCTTGTGTGCGCAACAACATTACCATGATTACATCTCATTATGTTCCACAAGAAACAACATCACCTCCATTCTTGCTTTTCACTCCTTAGGATGTCACGTGCCTTTGTATTTGGAACGCACCATCCTAAGGGGGGGCCATCATACCACTTCAATTTTTAAAAGATGCATTTGATGGCCAACAAATCCCTTCTTGAAAATATCTATTTTTAAAAAATTGCATTTTTCAACATGGATCCCTAGTTTCTCAGCTAATTTCTTCTCCTAATTTTTTTGTTCTTGTCCATGGGTCTCCTTCTCCTTTCTTTGGCTACTCGAGGGGATTGAGATAGGGAGATCCTATTTCTCCCTTCCTTTTTATTATTTTGGTAGAGTCGCTTGGAAAAATTATTCAGATATTTGTTAATTTTGGTTAGTTAGTGGGGATTTCTCCTTCCAGAAATTTGATTTGCTCTCATCAGTAGTTTGTGGATGATACACTCATTCTTGGTGAATCATCCATTAAAGAAGGTAAAGTTGTTAAACCTATTCTACAGTTGTATGAATTAGCTTCTGGACAAAAGGTTAGCCTTCCTAAGAGAACTTATTTTTTCCTTAATACCCCTATTGATAGGCAACAAAGAATAGCTCAAATTCTTCAATGTAAGATTGGGGAATTACCTTCATCTTATTTAGGTCACCCCTTGTGCTCTAATTTTTTGCCTGATTCTTTTTGGAGGGGCTTGGTGGATAATTTAATGCCAAATTATTTGGCTAGAAGGGTGCTTTGTTGAGCCAAGCGGGGAAGATTCAATTGATCAAATCTACTTTCCAAAATCTCCTTGTCTATGCAGTTAGCCTTTTTCAAATGTCGAGGAAATTTGTAGATAAATTAGAAGGTATTTAGAAGAATTTCCTTTGTTCTGGGGTGAAAGAAAGAAAGAGGTTAAATCTTCTCTCATGGGATGAAGTGTGCAAACCTACGAAGGTTGGGGATCTTTGCATTCGGAAAATTAGAGAGTTTAATATGACTTTACTCACTAAGCAGCTTTGGAATCTCATTTTTGGTAATAGTAAATGGGCCCATTTAGCCACTAGTAAACACCTTAGGGGAGTAGATCATCTTAGAGATCTCTTGGCTTTAGATTTTTCTCTTCCTTCTAGTTCTTTTCTTTGGAATGTGATGATGAAATATAAACATATTGTTTCCAAAGGTTTGAGGTGGAAATTGGGGAATGGGAGAAGGATTTTGTTTTGGGATGATTGGGTGTTTGGAAATGGTCTACTAAAAGATGAAGTTTGGGATCTTCCTTGGAGGGTTTAGCATTTTGGTCGCTTTGTGGCTAGTTATATAAGTAATGGTACGTGGAAGAGGCTGCATGATTTTGATCTTGGTTTGGAAACTATCTAAAAAACTTTGGCTTCTGTTCACATTCCTTCTTTAGTTTTGATGGATAGGATTGTGTGGAGGTTTTCTCCTAGCGGTAAATTTTTTGTCTCCTTATATTTTTCTCTGCAAGTCTCTTTTATTGGTCCCACTCCCTTTTGGGTGTCTCTTTGTAATCCCAAGTTGATTCACAAAATTAATATTTTTTTTAGGTGTTTTGCCAGTGTAAAGTGTTGACACTTGATAATATTGTATGAAGGGGATTTATGTTTCCTAACCATTGTTTTTTATGTGAAGAAGAGGCAGAGGACCTTAGTCATCTTTTGATTTGGTGCAGGTTTGTGTGTGGTATTTGGGCTCATGTGCTTTCTCTTTGGGGCCTATGCTAGGTTTTCCCATCCTCTCTCAGTGACTTAGTGTCGCAATGGCAGGCTCCTTCAAACCCTACTTTTGTTGCTCTTTGGTCCCTCACCTTTCCTCGTATGCCTTGAGGGATTTGGCTAGAAAGAAACAACAAGATCTTTAGGGACTCTACTATTTCGTCTATCAAATTATCTCATAAGATTTGTGTTGCAATTAAAGAGAATTTCTTGTCTCAGACTTCCTTTCTGGATGACCCGAGGTTGGTGATTTCTCAAGGGGATGATGAGGTTGTTCAAAATTGGAAGTTGTCCTATGATATTTCTCTACCTTTGACCAAAGGTAAAGCTTCAAGGGGGGATGTGGTGTGGAAGGCTCCTCCTGCTAGGTGGGTGAAAGTTAATATTGATGGAGCTACTAAAGGTAATATGGGTCCTACTGGTTATGGGGGAGCGTTAAGAGATTCTAATGATAGGTTTTTTTTGTGGTGGTGCTCCCTTTGGGAACCCAAACAAACCACTTTGTGGAAGCTTCTGTAGCCTATCATGGTTTGAAGTTATCTCATTCGAGAGGTTATGATAAGGTGTGGGTTGAGGGTGATTCCCTCAATATTATCAATAACCTTAAGAATATTTCTCCTCCCTCTTGGACGATGAAGCCCTTATTAATGATTCCTTAATATTTTGCATTTATTCAATCAATGCTCCATCTCCCATGTTTATAGAGAGGAGAATAGGCTTGTTGATTTTTTTTTCCAATTATGGGGTGAATGATTATTTCAAATGGGGAGAACATGACCTCCTTCCCCTAGAAGCTCGTTCATTAATTAATCATGAATCATTAAGGTGTTGAGAGGAGGGGTACTTTAGTGATGGGGTTTTGTCACATGTTCCTGACATGGCATTTCCTTCTGAGGTGTAAATCTCTTAGAGGAAAGGCTATGTGGTATTTTGATGGGGTAGTAGCTTGAATGACTAGGCATTCATTTCTCATTTTTCCTCTCTTCCATCTTGTCCAATCCACATGGATTGTGGGTATTCAAAGAGCCTTTTTTTTCTTGAGGTTTCCTTTTTTTTGCAAGTTCTCAAGGTTTCTTCGGCTCCTCTACAAGTTCTTTCTATTGGGGTTCTTTCTTGCTACAACTATGGGGGGTGACCGAAATATAATTGATCCCAAATCCTATGACTATTGAGACTTTTTTGAGATGACTTAGAATTCTTGTCATTGATGTAAAACCCTGGGATTTGGAAGGTTGTGCTCCAAATGATATTCAAAAATGATCTATCCTATCGAGTACTGTGATGTTGCATAGTATGGATGCTATCTTTGATCTAGATATGGCAGTGCTTCTTTGTGGGACATCCATGGAAGTCAGTTAATAAAGAATAATGAAGACTAATCTTTTGATTTTGTATGTTGTGCTCAAAGCTTATTCCAAGTATCCTTGCTATCTGGACATTCGTGTAGCAAGTTACAAGTTTTTGCATGTCTAATTGTGTTTCACCGGTTGATACTGAAATTGATGAAAATAAAGATTTGGTCTTGGTTGTGGCATTTCCATTGGCTCCAAAATATATTTCATGTTGTATACACCTAAAAATAGTCATCACCTTTAATTAATTAAATACTAGCTATTTAATTAATATTTCAACTACATATAAATAAACTCTAAATTTATTTATATTGTTCATTCTCTAAATTCTCCAAATTCAAAACATATTCTTCTAAATTAATTAAATGAACAAATTTCCATAAACTTGTTCTATTTAATTAATCCTCATTAATCTCCAATTAGGAATTAGAGCACATTTCTACAACTTTTGTGCCACCTCACCAAAGTCACATAAAAATAAATAACTCTAATTGTTAATTAGAATTATTTTCAAAAGGCACATGGCTCATTTCCAGACACACTTCCACCAAATTCTTGGCACACTTCCACCAAATTTGGATCACATGACTTATTCTTCCCACGCTTCCACCAAATTCCTCACACACTTCCACCAATTTTGGATCACATGACCTATTCTTCCCACACTTCCACCAAATTTCTCACACACTTCCACCAAATTTCTTCCCACACTTCCACCAATTTTGGAGCAAATGACTTACTCTTCCCACACTTCCACCAATTTTGGAAGCACATGGTCTTCTTCCTCCCACACTTCCACCAATTTTGGAAGCACATTGTCTTCTCTTCTCACACTTGAATCTTGCATCCAAATGGCATGTTTCCCATTGGTCAAGAGATTCTTCCATCCAAATGGCATGTTGTCTTTGGTCAAGGGGACAACATCTTGATTCTCTTCATCTTCACCATCCATTCTTATTTGAATCTGGACCATTGATTATTTCCACCTCACTATATGATTGGAAAAGGCTATAAATACAACCCTTGGGCCTTGTATTTTGCATCCACATTTGAAGTAAAGTTATCATGTAGGTTTATCATTAGAGCTTGGAGCATTCTTGGAGTCTTATAGCTAGTTTTTATATCATGTTTTGCATCATATTTAGATCTTAGATTAACATATTGCTTCATAGTTGCATTTTATCATCTATCTTGCATCATAGTTGCATTTTAGATTAGTTCATTTTAAGTTTGCATTTTAGCAAATATAGAATCATGCATAAATCATCCTAGTTCAATACCATAGTATCCACCTCCACTTTTTCATTTATCATCAACATCATCCTTCACTTTGTTAGTGTAATTAATTAATTAATTATTACACTAGCATAAGTTAACTTAGGTCTTGTATTAATTAATTAAGTCCTAGGTTGCATTATTAGATAAATCATAAATAATGGAGTAATTTCCCCTTCCATGTTTGTAGGGATAAGATTCCTTCTAGAAGATGAGTTGTCCTTCTAGAACTTATCTCTATCTTTTATCATTTCCTAGGTAGGGTTCACATGTTGTCACATGTTGTTAGATCATGACACATGGAAACATCATATTTCATCTTGCATCTCATTCATGCCTATGTATTCAAGGAATTTGTACATTTTTAATCATCTAATATCCTAGATCAATAGCAATATCTATTTGCATGCCCTTAGTTGCAACACTTTCTGTGTGGTTGAATTTCTTCTTAGAGGTCCTCTTGAAGGTTGTAGCTTCAAGGACATTGTGCATCCATCATTTCAACACACTCATCATAGCCTTCATCATCATTTTTTGCATATAGTTTCATGTAGGAATTTAGTTGGCTTGCATGTTGAATACTTATCTCGTTTCTTAAGTGTCATTATAATAGCCTTTGTGCACATAGAAATCTAAGGGCCAAAAAGGTTAAAAAGAATCATTTAAGAATGGAGGACAATGAGACATTCTTGGAAGATTTATCTTTATTGCAACTTAGAATAGTTTACTTTACTTTGAATCTTTCAATATAAATCGTTTCATTAAGGTTTGTGTTGATAATAACTTTGCACGTTTCACACACACACACATGTAATTCAAAGTTTTCTATCTTTTGATAATTATGTTATGTGATGAACCTATCTCATGTATGACCTATTTATGAGTCCCTTGGTAACATGGTAAGAAGATATTTATGTGTGACCTATCTTTTGGATCCGGTGCTAGCGTTCCAAGACTTCTTGAATATTTCAAGGTTGTTCTTCAAGCCAACATACTTTTGCTAGGACGACTTAGGAGATTATGAAAACATTGTGTTTGGCCAACCTAGGAGATTATGAAGGCATGGGATGGTGTAAGTAATTTTTTTTTTATTTGATGAAGTATAAAAAATAAGTGTGATGATGGAGTGTGCGAGCATATAAAAGGGTGGAAAGGATTATGTGATAAGAAAGTTGAAGGAAAGTGTCAGGAAGAAGTAATCTATTTTGTAGAGGTTGTGCAAGGAAGGTGTGTAGAAGATTCTTGATAGGATCTGCTACAGATTGTTGGTGAGCTTTAAACTGGAACTGACTTCATGCATATGTAGATGCATCTTTATCAGTTCATTTTTATCAGTGGAACTATTTTGTAATCAGATGTTTTAATTAGGTAGTAAGCCCACCGATAGTGAGCCTTTTTTATCTTTGGTTGTAATAGCTGGGTAGTGAGCCCACTGGCAGTGAGCCTTTCCTGTAGTGAGCAATTTGGCAGTGAGCCTTTGTAAAAATCACCTTAATTGGTGTCACCTTAACCAGTGTTTTATAATTGAGAATTAGCATTCTCCGTGGTTTTTCCCTTCTTGGGTTTCCACATAAATCTAATGTTCATTATGCATGGTGTTGTTATGTGCTTTCATGTTCATATCTGTTTGATTATTATCTGATTTATATAAGCCCGCTTCGGATTAATCAAAGAAAAAAAATTGTTTTATGATAACTTATTTACCCCCCTCTCAGTTATCCGAACTATTCAACAATTAGTATCAAAGCTTAGTTCCTTACAGATAGAGCTTAACCGCTTGAGGGAGATCTTGGAAGCTTGAAGAATATGGCAGGAGATTATTACTTTGAGGAAGAACTGAAGATAATGTTAGATGATATGGAAAGCACATAATATGAAAATGAAGAATTGAAAGAAAATCTCAAGGAGAAAAATGCTTGTTTCTTAAAGCTAAGGGAGAAAATTTAGAAATTCAAAGCAAGACACAAAGAGGTTAGCCAAGAATTAAAGGAGTCAAAGGAAAGTGTTGTCCAGATCTAAAGCTACGATTGGATGAATGCAATAAGATTGAAGAAAATATAAAGAAAACATCAAATAGAAAATGGAAGAATGTAAGAAAACTAGAGAAAATCTCAAGGATACCATCAAACAGAAATCAAAATAAAATGAGAAGTTAGATCAAGAGTTAAAAAAGCTGAAAATCAGGAGCAAGAGTATGTGAAAGTAGCATAATTCTAGATCAAGTCTTGTCTCTACAGAAATGTCACAAGGATAAGGGAGGACTTGGCTTCTCTAGTGAAAGCTCAAATTAGAACACTAAGGGTGAAGACAAAACAGTTGAAGCTGAAGAGATATCAATTGTAATAAGCAAGGCCCAAAACTCTAGAACATCTACAAAAAGACCTTCGGTCAGAAAATCAAATGCTCAAAGGTACTTGTCATTTAATGGCTATTGTAAGCGGTAGAATGGGGAAAACAATCTAAACAATGCATCTACGCTTCTAAATAAGATATTGCATCTAAGATTAAGAAATTTAAACGAATTTAAACTACAAATCTACAGAAATCTATCCTATTGCTCTCTAACTCTAAAGATTTCTCTAATCTACTTAGCTCTCAGATTTGTAAGCTAATTAAACTATTGAAATGACACTTAGAGAATGAGAAATGAATTAATTCTATTCCTATGTGACTAAATATGCATATTCTATTGTAATGGTAGCCATGACTGCAAATGTTGGATGCTTGATTGTTGCTTGATGGATGATGGATGGATGCTTGAATGCTTGATTGCTTGGATGCTTGAATGCTTTGGAAACCTGCAGAGTAAGATTGCTTAAGTTGGGATCCATTACCTGTAGCCAAAGAGCTGTATTTATAGCTTTCACGGCAGCACAATTTACAGGGATACAGGATGAGGGGTTGTGATTCCATCTGGAGAATCCAAAGGCATGGGATGAGAAGATGGAGCTGATCATGGAGGATTATTCCTCCCCATGAAAACACTAGGCAAGAAAAGAGGGAGGATTGATGGAAGAAGATTGAGAGGACTTCCTGCAAGATTGTCCCCGAAGCTCTTCCCGTGAATGGAAGCTGCATTAATTAGATTTTAAAAATCTAATTTTGTTGGTGAGTGAATAGTGTAAAGATTTATGCATAAATTTATATAAATTTAATTTATTTAAATTTAGCAAAATAGAGGAATAATTAATTTAATAAATCAAACTATAGGGTTTGTTTATTAAATTAAAATAAAAGGATAATTAATTAAAAGATTTAAAATATCTTTATTTAATTAAGAAGAAATGTGATGAGGTGATTAAATAACACAAATTATTGAAGCTGTGTATTTAAGATAGAATTGATGATAAAGTATAGAAGAAATAATGATAATAATTAAATAAAACAAAATGACTAATTTTGTTTTATTTAATTAAGAGAGAGGAATAATATGATGAAAATGATAATAATTAAATAAACAAAGTTTTAATTTGTTGTTAATTAGGAAAAATAGAAGAATTAATAATGAACAATAAATATAAATATTTCTATTTATTTACTAAGTAAATTTAAGATTAATTAATCAAATAAATCATATTCAATCAATTAAATTCTCGTTCAATTTTAAATTGTCACCATTTGCCCCTCTCATGATGATGTGTTTACTTGTTGCTTCAGGTATTCTTGATTATACAGTGTTAATGAAGGGTTCATATACCCCGGACTTGCCCCGGATATTTGAATTTGAAATGATAGTGATATGTACTTCTCGGGAGATAAATTGATAATTTTGGTTTTATGATTTTTAAAATTTGATTTATGATGATTTGATGATGAATTGGAAGAAACAATTTATCTCCGACAAAATTAGTAAAAACGTGAACAGTAAAGAATTAATTCCTCGGAAAAATAAATAAATCATAAAATCTCCCAAAAAATAGCCTATAAATACTCAAAGATTATTCTCAAAAGTCATTTGACGGCTTTACAATCTTATGATAGAGACCTCGGTATTGAGCTAGGATGCCGGTCCTTACCACCGGCGTGTCTTGTAGTCACAGTAAAACCGACTATGGACCCTCTATGTACTAACTTGTCCTTGTAGTCGTGCCCATATTTTGATGTGTTTTTACCCGTGTTTTGAGTGTTTAAGCGCATATTGACCTATTATAGCATACCATAGGTTTTAGTCTGTGATGAGAATATAGCACGTACGGTAGGTTTTGCTTAGCAGTTTTTTAGTCGCGGAGTCAAATTGTAAGCGCATGTTGCAGGATTTATAGCTAACACAAGCGTGTTAGGATGTTTTTGTAAGCGTCAAAGATTTTGTATACGCGGTTCTAGTGTTTTTAGGTTGATTTTGTATCACTTTGCGGTAGAGATTGATAAAAAAAATTGTGCACTTTGCTTTTCGTTGATTTGATTTTGATTCCATCTATTTTAGTTTGATCTTGACTAAAATATATGGGAAATGATCTCATGATGAGCGAGATCTATTGATTGATAATAATTATTCTCATGATAGGCGAGGAATAATTAAACTTTCCAAAGGATTTGAACCTGATTGATAGATGAGGGTTCCTTGATAATTTGCTAGGTTGATAGGTAAAAGCACAATTTTTGAAAATTTGATGATCTTTTGATATTTTGATTAAAATGTCTTGTTTGTATGATAATAGGAGCATTTAGGTGTTATCCAGGTGCGAGAGTAGTTCCCCTAGCCTTTTGATATGATATCGCGACTTACGGCAGATGAGAGACAACATATTACAGATTGTGGCTTAGCGACATTATTGGATATGCCCCATATTAGACTTAATAGGGGTCTGTTGACAGCTTTAGCAGAGAGGTGGCATAGTGACCACAACACCTTTCACTTACCTACTGGCGAGATGACTGTGACGCCGGAGGATGTATGGCGTATTCTTCGCATTCCTTTTGTTGGAGAGATTGTGGTACATGATTCAAAGGAGGTTGGTGGTGTAGAGGCTATGCGGAGGGTCTTTCAGGATCCTCAAATTGCGGGAGAGTGGATTCCATGGGTTGAGATGCATGATTTGTATGCACCACTTCCTTCAATTTTGGCCAGCTTTATTGGTGGATTCCTTTATCCTGATAAGAGGTCAAAGGGTCTATCTCTTGGATGGGGTTGGGTGTTGGAGGGTCTGGTTGTCCATAGGACGAGATATGCTTGGGGCATGTGCATGCTTGCCTAGTTATATCATGATTTGCATTGGATTGTGTATCTCGGCAGCAGTAGTTTATCAGCAGGGACTACCCTTCTCCAGGTATGGGCATGGGAGCATATTGCTGTTACGCGTCCCATGCCAGTGTTAGCCAGACCAGTGACGAGGCCCTATGTGTTTCGATATAGAGGCAGGCCTACCCAGCATATGATGGGTAAGCTTGATTATTGGAGGCGGATCATTGATGATGTGGAGGCAGTTACCTGGCATCCCTATTTAGACTATGATGACTGGGACGATGATGATATTGAGTGGGGTTCTTGTCTGATTCGATGTATTTGATCGAGAAGAGCCCCAGGGTCTTGGAGCGATTCTTGTTTCGTCCTGTGTACAGACAGTATGGGATTGTTCAGTGCATTCCACAGGGTGTAGCCCATTATGGACGATGTCCGATAGATGTCAATGATTGGGGTCCCAGTTTGCCTTACGGGGCACTTGTTGAGGGTTACCGTGCTCTACAACCATCAGCTTGGGATGTCTAACGGGACATTGTCGAGGCACCTATTACTCCTGAGTATGGAGAGTACTTGGCTCTGCACCCTCCTCCACATATCACTATTCTAGATGAGCTAGTACCAGCACCAGTAGCAGCACCAGCAGGGGGACTACAGGTTGGTCAGAGACGGGGGAGAGATGATAGTGAGAGTAGCAGTGATGAGAGCAGTGAGAGTAGCGAGGAGAGTAGTGAGGAGGGTAGTGATCATGATGGCAAAGATGGGGGGAGACCGAGCATGGTAGGTACCTCAGAGCCTTCTTCCAGTGCACCTCATAAGAGGCAGGCTGTTGCTTCCTCGTCGACAGATCCATTAGTGGTTGCAGGTCTACAGGTGCAGGTTCAGACCTTACAGGGACAGCTAGCACAGGTGTAGGATTTACTAGCACAGACACAGGCTCAGATGCAGGCACAACTAGCTACTGCACAGACACAGATTACCTCTCTGATTGGTGAGAGAGATGGGGCTCTATAGGTAGCAGCGACCGCACAGGCTCAACTAGCAGGTGTTCGGGCACAGTTGACCACTGCCCAGATATAGATCACATCCTTGACTATTGAGCGAGATACTATCAGACAGGCAGCAGAGACTGCACAGGCTACGGAAAAGAGATTGCAGAGAGTGGCAGATGGGACATCTGTGGCAGATTATATGAGCGAGGCTATGCGAGCAGGTGCCGAGATTGAGTTCTACAGGAGTCGCTACCATGATCTTTGCCCCCTAGAGCAGAGAGTCAGTTATGCTCAGTCTCGTTCAGAGAGGACCCGTTCGAGGACAGTGAGCAGAGGTGTGACACAGCCTCTCCCGAGGGATCTAAGAGATCCTGGGACATTTGGTGGTGGTACTGATAGTGGTGCGAGACCTGCTCCTTCTGGTAGGAGTACCACTTGAGATCCTTTGTGTACCCTTTGAGAAACATACTTCCATTTTTGATATGATGTTATTTTCATTCTTTTCAGACTTCATTGTATACTTGACACTTGATCAGATATATATGTGCAGCGGTTCGATTGATCTATGATATGTTTTTACATGATTTATGTGATGGATGCATTGTTTTATGATGATTTATTTTACATAGCCTGTATGGATGCATTTAATGATGATGTGATATGATATTGGTGATGTATTTCTTTTCTTAATGAGATGTCGTGTATGATAAAAAAAAGAAAAAAAATGTGATGTAAATGAATGATGTATGAATGAGATAAAAATGAAATGAACTATAATATGCAATGTGATAGATGAATGAATGATGTTTGAATGAAATGTAATAATATATATGAAATGTGATGTAATTGTAAATGAATGATGTAATGAACTGTAAATGGTGTATGATAGATGAGATGGAATGCAATGATGTAATGTAATTGTAAATGAATGATGTAATGAAATGTAAATGGTGTATGATAGATGAGATGGAATGCAATGATGTATGATGAAAATGTAATGATGAAAATGTAATGATGAAAATGTGATGATGTATGATGAAAATGTAATGATGAAAATGTGATGATGTATGATGAAAATGTGATGTCATATTAATGTAAATGAAATGTGATAAATGAATATGTGATATGTGATATATGAATGAATTGCAAATGTAATGAATGATGAGATGTAAATGTAAATGATGTATGATGAATTGTAAATAAATGATATATGAATGATATGTAAATGAAATGATGTATGGATGTATGATGAAAATGTGATGATGTATGAAGAAAATGTAATGATGAAAATGTGATGATGTATGATGAAAATGTGATGTCATATTAATGTAAATGGAATGTGATAAATAAATATGTGATATGTGATATATGAATGAATTGCAAATGTAATGAATGATGAGATGTAAATGTAAATGATGTATGATGAATTGTAAATAAATGATATATGAATGATATGTAAATGAAATGATGTATGGATATAATGTATATCTAATGAAATGAAATGAATGATGTAACATAGTACATATGATGTCACAAAATGAGATGTTTATTGTAGATTTATGATGAGATGAAGAGATGATCTTATACGCATGTCGTTATGAAAATTGCATGTGTCAAGTATACTCAATCTTTTAATAAGAAAAGATAACATCGTTTGTGAATGAACCATTGTAACTTGTGCCACTAGTACTCTGCAGATGTATTATTATGAATGCAATCTATGTTAACCATGCAAATGCCTATTTTATCAATGCAAACCTAAGTGTCATTTCAATAATCATTTTATTCTACTTTGTATCATCACTGATCTTTATTTTTAAAATGTTGAAAGTGAATACAAGCATCAATGATATGAGATAGACCAATGATGACCTAAGTATTTCTTTCATGATTTTTGATATTGCAAGCGAACACAAGCATCATGGTATAAGATAAACCAATGATGACCTGAGCATTTCTTGCATAAACAAACAAGAATTAATCATTTTCTTAAGTGAATTGGAATGTCATCCATGATACTTGGTAGAGGCACTTCCAGCGACAATTCACCAAAATAATAATGACAACTCTGAAACAACAAAACGAAAAGGTATCATTCTTCTTCCTTACTTCTCTAGTTCAATACATCATTGAGTAGCTCCAAAGAAATGATAATCAAATGATAAAATGAGAAGCACAACAATTCAAACTCTACTTAATGTATTTTCAAATCATTATTAAGATTAGATCATCAGTGTTGAGATGTGTGTGTTGATGTGTGCATGATATTCTCAAACGTTTGACCAAATGATGTGACCTAAAAGACCTATCCTAGGGGTCTCGGGGACTAATCAAAGATTAGTCTTTCCTCGTTGTATGAGAGCCACATGGTTAGAGCGACACAGACTCCACTTTGTTGATAGACTCTATTTTTGGATTTTAATTTTCTGATGTTTTTGGATTTTGATTTTTTGATGTTTTTGGATTTTGATGGATTGCCACTTGATGTTGTCATGTTAGACTGCCTTTCCATGTAAGCTGAAAGTCTACTTGTACCAGATAACACTAGGATGTTGCTCCCAAGCTAGGGTAAAACATGGTATCTCTGCTATGATATGGATAGTGATAATGATTGTCCCAAATGATATATGGAAATGATATGAAAGGAAACAATCGTAACAACACTGTACCTAGTAGATAGAGGAGTTTGGTGAAAATCACAAGTAACGCCTGTTTGCCAGGTTTTCATCGCTTGTTTTTTATTGTCCTCTTTCCTTTTCTTTTGTATTTTTATTTTTATATATTTTTTTGTTTTTCTCTCTTTTCTGTCATCATGACGCCTATTTACCAAGTTTTCATCAAGACAACTTTATTGACCGTGCACTAGATATCCTCAAGTGTAGAATCACCTGAGATGAATGCTGTTCATGGGCTCCTCCAACATGTTTCCTTCTAGTGTAGACAGCCGGTATGCTCCTGATCCATAGACTGATATGATGACATAAGGTCCTATCCAGTTACGTTCAAACTTTCCCTTCTTTTCTCTGTCTGCTTGATTTCTAGGGTTTTCCCGTAGGACCAAGTCTCCGATCTGGAAGACTCTAGGCTTAACCCTCTGATTATAGTTCCTAGACATCCTTTGTTGATAGGCTGTCAAATGATTGATAGCTTGTTGTCGACGTTCATCAAGTAGCTCTAATTCTTGAAGTCTAGAGATCCTATAATCTTCATCTGAAATGAGTCCTTTTAGTGAAACTCGAAGGGATGGAATTTCTACCTCAATAGGTAATATTGCTTCTGATCCATAGACAAGAGCATATGGTGTGGCTCCTGTTGGTGTTCTGATGCTAGTCCTGTAAGCCCAAAGAGCAGGGTTAAGCTAAACATGCCAATCACGCCCTACCTCATTCACAGTTTTCTTGAGAATCTTTAGGATTGTTTTGTTGGAAGCTTCTGCCTATCCATTACCTTGAGGGTAATACGGGGTTGAAAAGCGATGTTGGATGTGAAACTTTTCACACAGTTCTTGGACGTCTTGGTTCTTGAAAGGCCTGCCATTATCTGTGATGATTGACTGGGGTATCCCATATCTACAAATGAGATAATTAAGTATGAAAGATGATATTTGCTTCCCAGTGATTGTGGTTAAGGGAACTGCCTCCACCCATTTTGTAAAATATTCTGTTGCTGTGATAATGAACTTGTGTCCATTAGATGAGGATGGGTTAATTTTCCCTACCAGGTCTAATCCCCACTGACAGAAAGGCCATGTAGTTGCAAATGGATGTAGCTCCTGTGCTGGTGCATGTATAAGATTGCCATGGATCTGGCATTTTGGACATCTTTTGACAAACTGATAAGATTCTTGTTCCATGTGTGGCCAATAATACCCCAAACGAAGGAGTTTCTTAGCTAAAGATAATCCACTTGAATGTGTACCAGAAATTCCTTCATGGACCTCATGTAAAGCTGAAGCAGATTCGTTATGTTCTAAACAACGCAAAAGAGTACCATCTAGGCCTCGACGGTAAAGGGTGTCAGCTATAATGGTATGTTTGGCAGATTGGCATATGAAGTTGCGCTTTTGGTTGCGAGAAAGATCTGGTGGTAAGATATTATCCTTTAGATAAGTATAAATGTCTCCATAAATGAGAGATTGGGCACTATCCAAAAGGCTTATGGTTTGGGATTTGGGATTTGTGTATGCAGGATTTGATACTTGTTCTACAATAAATCGATAATGATCTTGTGTTTCAGGAATTTGTAAAAGAGATGCTATTGTGGCTATGGCATCTGCTGCTTTGTTCTCTGATCTTGGTATCTGCTCAAATTTGATTTCTATGAAGTATTTTCTTAGGTCATCTACCAGCCTCTTGTATAAAATCAGTGTGTCATCCTTAGTTTGGTAATCATTGTTGACTTGATAGATGATTAACTGGGAGTCTCCATACACCTGTAGTTCTGTGATTTTCTAGTCAATAGCCATTTTAATTCCAAGGATCAAAGCTTCATATTCAGCCACATTGTTAGTGCAATGGAAGGTAAGCCTGTAAGATCGTGGAATGGTGTGCCCAAGAGGTGTGACAAATAAAATCCCTGCCCTTGATCCATGTTGTGTGTAGGATCCATCGAAGTAGAGTTGCCACGACTATGTTGTAATGTTGAGGATATCCACATCAGGAAATTCCATGGTCATAGGATGACCGTCTGATAATGGAGCTTCTGCTAATTGGTCAGTGATAACTTGTCCTTTGATAGCTCGCCTTTCAACATACTGAATGTCAAACTCACTGAGGAGGATGACCCACTTTGCCAACCTTCTCATTAAAGTTGCTTTGCTCAGTAAATACTTGAGAGGATCAATTTTTGCAATGAGCTTGACAGTGTGAGTGAGCATATAGTGTCACAATTTTTGTGTTGCAAATACTATTGCTAAGCATGATTTTTCAATGAAGGTGTAGTTTACTTCATGTCCATTGAGTGTCCTGCTGATATAGTATATAGCATGTTCCTTTCCTTCTTTATCCTCTTGTGCTAGCAAGGCTCCTAAAGAAATATTTGTTGTTGCGATGTCTTCACTAGGTGGCACCAAGATTGGTGGTGTCATCAAATAATGCTTGATTTGGTTGAAAGTATTCTCACACTGTTCATCCCATTTAAAAGACACATTTTTATGCAAAAGATGGTTGAATGGATGACACCGATCTGCTAATTGAGAGATGAATCTTCTGATGGACTGTAGTCAGCCTTGTAGAGATCTTAATGTAATGATATTCTTAGGAGGTGGCATTTCCATAATGGCTTTAACTTTTGCTGGATCTACTTCAATGCCTTTTGTAGAAACTATGTATCCCAAGAGTTTTGCTGATGTTACTCCAAAGGCACATTTCTTAGGATTCAATCTGACTTTGAATTTTTCCAACCTGTCAAATATTTTGGCTAGTATCTCTAGATGTCCTTCTCTGGTGTAAGATTTCGCTAAGATATCGTCCACATAGTCCTCCATGAAGGTGTGCATCATGTCGTGGAAGATTGTTGTCATAGCTCGCTGGTATGTAGCTCCTGCATTCTTTAACCCAAAAGGCATGACGTTCCAGCAAAAGGTGCCCCATGGACATGTAAATGCTATCTTTTCTTGGTCTTTAGGAGCTATCTTGATTTGATTGTATCCTGAAAATCCATCCATGAGTGATAACATTTGATGGCCAGCTGTTAGATCTATAATCATGTCTATGTTTGGCAAAGGAAAATCATCCTTTGGACATGCTTTATTTAAATCCCAAAAATCCGTACATATTCTAATGGTGTTATCTGGCTTTGAAATAGGTACAATGTTGGATATCCATTTTGCATAATCAATAGATCTGATAAACCCAGCATCTAGTAGTTTCTTCAAATCATTTTTTACCAATAATGCAACATGTGGATGCATCTTTCTCAGTTTTTGTTTGACTGGTTTAGTGCTAGCTGGTAAGGATAAGTGATGCATAATGAGATCTGTGTCTAAGCCTGGCATGTCAGAGTATGACCAAGCAAAATTGATGCATCGTCCTTCAAAGAATTTGATAAAATCTGACTTTTCTGTATCTGTCATGGATGCCGCCAGGTGTAGGATTCTTGCTTTCTCTGATGTGCCAATATTAATAGACTGTGTGGGTTCTATCAACACTGATGATCTTTCATGGTAATGTTGTGGGAGGATGTCAAACCTTCCATCCTTTGGTGCCTCAATGAGGTTTTCACCATTCGATGCGTTCTTTGTTTTTACTATTTTAGGATCTAATACTACCATAGAATGGTTTTCACCATTAGATCCATTATTTATTTTCATATTTTTGCAACTGGAAGGCTTGGCATCCTCCTGCCTAAAAGCATCGTTAAAAGAAGTATTGGTAGAACAAGATCAGATTCCTCACAGCAAAGATAATTAATAATGGCGAAATCATTATAAAAAACAGGGAGGTCAATAGGGTGTTGGGGTTCCCATTCGATAAGCTCGGGATGTAGTAAAGGCAATGAATCATTAGATGGGTTGAGGTCAGCGATTGTGAAAGCTCAAACAGAAATGTCATCTAGATTGTTAGTGGTTATGTCGAGGCCTACAAAGGTATTTTCTTCCACATCATTTATCTCAATCGATGTCTGTTCATCTTCACTTGAGTCATCAAAATTTTGTGTTTCAAAGTCAATAGGATTAAAACTTGAGCTTTGACCCTCCTCGAGTTTGGGGGTATACTTTTTGATAATGTCGATATGAATATCTTCATAGGAAACATCTGATAAGTTGTCCCACTCATACTCATTTGAATCTGTTTCAGAGTTATCTCTTATTTGAAGAATACGCTCCACAGTTTTAAAGGTGATTTCGGATCTTGCTTTTTCTGTGTATCCTAGCCCAGCTCTGCCATTTCGCTGAATTGCGAGGACTTGGATTGGTTCCGTTACACTTTGTTTCCCTTGATCAAGAGATCCTTGTTCTGCTGCATATCCTAGTCCCGTTTTATCCTTATGTTGGAGTGCAAGAGGCTGGATTGGTTCTGTTATGCCTTGTTTCCTTAATCCAAGAGGTCCCTGTCCTGAATATCCCATCTTCTCCAGAATAGTTTTTCCCTTTCCATATTAATTTGTCTCTATGATGTTACTTGTGGAAGTGGAAGCTTCCTCATCCTTATAAAGCCAATTTAGTATGACCTTTTCTTTTGATTCTTCATCTAAGCTCCCAGCTTTTACAAATCTGCCATCTAATGCTGTTGTAGATTGTTTTGAATTGTGGGTGTTTGTAGATGGCTGTCCATACGTTTGTAAGGAGGGTAACATTTGTGATAGATGAAATGAGTGTCCAACACCATATTCACTTATTCCTTCGTCACTTATCTGCAATTCCTTAGTGAATTGATGTGAGAGTGGAGCCAATTGTTCTTCGACATTTGAAGGGTTAGATTGTGCCACCCTTATCTCTTGTGATTTTTGTTGTTTTGGAAGCCACTTTGATATGAAGCTATGTTGTTGCTCACCATCTGATGTGCTGACTTCTCTATTGTGAGGTATGAATGTATCCTGAGATGTCTTCAATGCATGACAAGCTTGGGTGTCATTATAGTTTGCTGTGATTGTTACCTCATGTCCATTGATGGGAAATTTTAGGCATTGATGATAGGTGGAAGGTACTGGTTGCATATCATGAATCCAAGGGCGTCCCAATAGTATGTTGTATGTTAGTTCCCTATCTAAGACTTGGCAAACCACCTTTTGGACAATAGGTCCCACTTGAATGGGTAATATGATCAATCCTTTGGAGGATCTTTCTTCCTCATCATATTCTTTGATTGTGATTTTTCTTCTTATATCGATGGCTTCATTTGAGTATCCTAGTGCACGAATCAACTTTAAGGTACAAATATTTAAACCAGCCCCTCCATCTATCAGGACATGCTTTACACGGTGTTTATGGATGAGGATTTCAATGTGAAGAGCGAAATTATGTGGATGGGTGAGTGACACATCATCATGTTCAGAAAATGAAAGGCAATGAGGTGCAGATAGATGTCCCACCATAGCTTGGAACTGACACACATCCAAATTGTTAGGTACCGTGGTTGATACAAGAGCTTGTTCAAGAACCTCTTTGTGTGATGGGGAAATCTTTAAAAGTTCCAAGATGGATATTTGTGCCGGTATTTTCTATAATTGATCAATGAGATTATATTGATTAGAGGGAGGATCCACAGCTGGGGATGATATTGATGCTCCTTTCAATATAACTTTGGATTGTGCCCTTGTTGTTGCATTAACCGGTTGGTACTCTTGTTTCCCTTTGAGTGTGATTACATTGATTTGGTTTTCAAATTTGTCCATATGTTGTACCAAATTGGTAGATGTAATGTCGTTGTTCTGATTGATTTGGTTGCATAACTCCTCATCCTCCTTGGCGGCAGAAAAGCAAAGGATTGTTGTGTCATAAACATAACCAACATTCTTGCCTTTGGTGTTTGCGGAAGAGGATTCTCCCTTTTGATAATTGGGTAGAGGATTTTTGAACGTCGTATGATCTTTGTTTGTTTGGTGTTCTTCTACAAATACTTTCTTTTGATCTATGAGGTCTTGTACCGCATGTTTTAATTGCCAACAATTTTCAGTCATGTGGCCTTTATTTTGATGGTAGTAAGCCATTCAATATAAGTCATTCACCATGATGAACGACTTGAGGTCCCAATTTCCTTTCCTTTATGAGAATGAGGTTTTCATCTAAAAGTTCTTTGAGAGCGATTCCAATGATTGTCCTAATGGCGTGAATTTACGTTTATTGGATGGTCGTTGGAATGATTGGGCTTTTGTTTCCCCACTGTTTTGATTATTTCCTTGATCACTACTTTGTTTGACATTAAAACCATTGTTTTGTTTGTTTGTAGTGGTTGGTGTCAAGGTGAATACTGGTTTAGGTGCATTTGTATCGATCATGGTATCAGTATTCTTGTTCTTTTGCCAAAATCTTGGCTTTTCATTGTTGTTGTTAGAGGAATTGTTATTATTTGAACCTTCAATGAAGTGTTTGATCGTTCCTCTTTTGATTAGAGCCTCTTCAATTTTGAGCCCTTTTTTGATAACTTGTTCAAATGTAGTTGGACATTGTAAGTCAATCTAATTCATGTCATCTCTAAAGTTGTCAATGAATATCTATCTTCTCCTCTTCGAGGGAGATGGTCTAGGGTATTTGTAAATATAGCCTTCTCCATCGTTGGAGAAAAGAGAGAAACTTTTCGCCCTTTGCTTGTTTGGTGTTGTAAAGTTATTTTAAGGTTACCCCATATTGGATGTTGAATGAGAAGTGTGTTATGAACCTATTGATTAGTTCCTCAAAGGATTGAATTCCAGGTTCTAATTTAGAAAACCCCTCCATGCAAGTGTTTCCTAGGCTTCTTGGGAATAACCGTAGTAAGTAAGAGTCCTCGTGTGCAAACTCTATGCTCCTGCTCTAATTCGTCATCTGATCAAATGGATCAGTTCTCCCATTGTATTTGTTGTATGTTGGGTACTCACAACACCTTGGAAATGGTATCATGTTAATGCTTGAGTCAAATGGATAAGGGCAAATGTCTTGTAATGAATATCTCTTTGTTTGCCCTTGTTGGATATTTTGGAACTGTAATTGCAATTGTTGGATTTGTCTTGTCAAAGCATCTATTTGACTTGGATTTTCTGTACTAGTTGAGTTAGGTGTTAGTTGTTTCCTTGAGTTGACATCAAAGTCTTTAGGAGTTTAGCACCTTTATTATTAATAATAGAAGATACTCCATATCTTGCTCCAGCATCTTTCCATAAATTTATGGAAATGAGGGTCTTGTTGAACTTTCTCGATTTCCTCTACAGTTATTTCTTTCTCATGTGATTTAATAAGAGGATCAGTGTTGCTATATCGTCCCCAAGGGTTTTCTTTAGCCATGGCTGCTATTCTTTCATTTTCTTGTTCTTGTTGTTTTTGATATGCTGCTCGTGTGAAAATAGGCATACAAACGTTTAAAGTTTTACTCTAGACTTTGATCTTGGATTTTTTTTATTGGATAAGTGTCAAGGTTGTTGATTTAAAATCTGATTTAGTCTTATCTAGTTTCGTGATGGAAGGATGATAAAATCCTTGATAGGGAAACTTTGACAGAAAATCTCAGATTTTGGTGATAATGACACTATGCAAGATGTTGCAAGATCTAGGTGTAGGGGTAAAGCTTTTCCTTTTGTGTGACTTTAGTGTTCTGGACTGTGAAAAAAAATGTTCTGGACTGATGAAAACCTTGTTATCGATATGGGTAAACTGACAAAATGTTCTATTAACTCTGTTTTTCTGACTTTATGGCGCGCTAAAATAGAGGAGCTACGCACTGGAACAGAGACTGAACGCGTTAAAACAGAGACTTTGCGCGCTGGAACAAAGACTCTATGCGCTAAAATAGAAACCAAAAGCGCTGGAACATAGACTCTACGTGCTGAAACAGAGGAGCTACGCACTGGAACAATGACTGAAAGCGCTAAAACAGAGACTCTGCACGCTAAAACAGAGGAGCTACGCGCTGGAACAGAGACTTGACATGCTAAAACAGAACCATGAGGTGCTAAGACATAAACTATCTTATTCTATGAAACTCACTTGGTCTGGTATCGTATTGTATGGCTGGTTGTGGAATGTATTCTAGACAAATTCTTTGACTGTGATTGTGGTGTTGCCTAAGAGCTCTTCTTTGATAAAATGCTTGTGAATCTAAGGGAGCTACAGCATAATTGTCTGTATAACCTCTAGAAAAATCGTGATACCTATGAATAAAAGTCCTATGTTGGAGTAGAACTTTCCTGCTTTGATATAGAAATCGTTGCTTTCTTAGAAGTTGTTTGTATGCAAGTGTTTTCTTTGGTTTTCTGATTCGTTTAACAAGAGATTTCTTGACAAACTTGGTGGATACCCAATCTCGAATCATGAGAATTCCATAAATGTTTTGATTTTGAAGATTTTTGTGATGATCTTATCTGAATTTAATGAGAGAAAACACAACAATCAAGAATAGAATGGTTGTCCTTAAAAACCCTAGAATCTAAACAAATAGTGTATGTTCTCAAGAATCAATGATTCTTCTTGATTTTCACTAGTTTGATAACAAGATAAAACACTTCAGATAGACTCGCTCCTAGAGATAAAAGGTCATTGTTATATACTCGAATGGCCCAC